>LAPY01000916.1:35009-46789 GCA_000970635.1 Eragrostis tef | reverse complement strand
GGCAGCCCCCCGGGCCGCGGACGCCGAGATGCGCGACCCTGCCGCCGCTGCCTTACCGCCCGGGGACGGCGATGGCGAGGACGATTCCGAGGATGAGGAAGACGACGTCGACGACGACGAGGAGGAGCTACCCGCCCCAGCGCCAGCCCAGGAGGCGCCTGCGCCGGCGCCGGTCTCGGCCTTTCCGGCCAACCCGAACCAGTTGACGCTGCTGTTCCAGGGCGAGGTCTACGTGTTCGACTCCGTTACCCCCGATAAGGTCTACCCCACGATTAATTTATTTTGTTTTGCAGTTCACGTGGAAATGTGTAGTTCGATAATTCATGCAATCAATTCAGAAAATTAACATGCTTGCTAACAGTGATAGGAGATTGGTTATATGATTGATGTTGAGGTCTTTGTTTGGGGTCATTCGTTGTGATTGTATATGGTTTTACCTGGATAACCCATTAGCTGGCGTGTTTGAACATCAAAATATGCACCTCTGTTCTCACACACTTGCTGACGGGTATTTCCTTTCACCCGATTCTGTGTGGGGTCGGAGAATTGAAGTTGGTTGATCAAAATGTCAGTTTGCCGAACCATTATCTCCATGCCTACTATTTTTAGAAGTGTAACATTGATTAACGAATGGTAAGTTGCAATAATGGGTTTGGCGCAGTTCAGAAGTCATTTCATTCTAATAAGCAACTTTGTAAGCAATACATTTATGTTGTGTAATACTGTTGTTATTAATACTAGGCTATAATATATTGGTGCTAATGTGTGTAGGACCCCAGGTTTTTTGAATCGTATCAGCGACAGTTAGCAGTGACAATGGATATTCTGTGATTTTAGCAATGTGTTGTTGCGCTGTTATGCAACCTCACTGAAATATGTTTGCTTTGCTCCCATAAAACTGATGTGGTAATCCTAGTTGTTTATAACTCTGTTAGTGTGGTCTTTTACCTGTAAGCAGAACATTGACTGTTAGGAAGCGGTGAACTGCCTCCTGGTTTAGCTGGCATGGTTTTACCTAATCAAAATGAAAACAAGGTATGAGGAACTTCTTCTGCGGTGTGTATGACAATAACTCTATCAGTGATTTCTTCCGTTATAACTTCTTGTTAGCATTGTCCTCTAGGGTTATGATGATATACTTCGGAGGACAGACATTCCTGCAAAAAGGGTTGCTTCACTAATCAGGTTCCGTGAAAAGAGAAAGGAAAGAAATTTTGATAAGAAAATACGTTATGCTGTACGCAAAGAAGTAGCACTAAGGTTTGTGTCTCACCTGATTAAACACACAACAATTTAATTTCTATAAATGCTGTTATGGAAGATATAGGTATCCGTAAGTGTGGGCAAAAACTATTTCTTTCATCTTTAATATTCTATCAATCTTGTAACTGTACCTAATAGTGGAACCACCTCAGTGCACATAGGAGTATATGACATTTCTCATGTGTATTTTTCTTCTATTTCATCAGCATGCCGGGTTCTTTCTGTTCATTTCAGTCATTTAGCAGAGTCCTTCGTACTAATCATGCTAGATTGTACATATCAGTTGCTCAAAATGTTAAATTTTTAAATCATACTGCGCTGTAAAAGTTAGGTGCAAGTGCATCGTATCTTTTTTTTTTACCGAACCAGTGGGGGAGGGCCCCGCTGTATTTATATTTACATTTTGCAAGGTCTCAGGCCCAAAGAACCCTATGGGTCTGATAGACAAGACATTATGGGTCTGTAGTGTTTCTTTTGGATCGTGCTCTGATAGACAAGATCTCATGGGTTTGAGTTTCTGAACCTATGTTGCCCATCCTATGAAGCAATCCTATATTCTCAGGTGCCAGACACTACAAATGCAAGCCATTCTCTTCTTAAGCATTTGAACTCCACTCAATGATGTGAACTGCATCAAATGTTCAGGTGGCATTTTACTTTGGGAGTTTGAGTATTTAGGAATTCAGAAATTCTCAAGAGAAATTGTGAGGACCGAAAACACCATTTTTCCAATTTTGAATTCTTATAACTAAAGCTGTGGGTTGTTGTGATCTCTGTAATGGTGTGGTAGTGTCATAGCATGCTACATGTATCAAACAGTGACCGTTACCCGTTAGGCATCAGGCAGTTGGTACTGCAAGCCATGGATAGAAGCTAGGTGGGCCTGATAGGAAGACGCAGGGCCTTAGGGGTTTGGTCCTATGATATAGAGAAAGACATAAGCTAATTAAAGTCATGTACATCAAATTATGGAGCCTGCTAGCAACAACATTGCAATTATCAGATACCTTACATGTCTTAATAAAAATTTACGGTTTTTATAATTGTTCTCAGGATGCAGCGACGGAAGGGGCAATTTGCTGGAAGGGCCAGTCTGGAGGGAGAATCTCCAGCTACAAGCTGTGATCCTGCTTCGCAGGGCTCAGGCCAAGATTTCCCATCTCAAGAATCAAAGTTCGTTTTACTTTCATTAGCTGATACTCAATACAATCTTTCTATTTTTCATTATTTGTTGGAAATCTGACCTTTTTTTCCTCCATAACTTGCTTTGCAGGTGTCAGAACTGTGGGACAAGTGAAAAGATGACTCCAGCTATGCGTCGTGGTCCAGCTGGTCCAAGGACTTTATGCAATGCTTGTGGATTAATGTGGGCAAACAAGGTATAGTTGCATGGATTATCATGGTGGGCTCATTCTTTTTGATGTCTGACATGCTCATATTAATCTTCCCTCCCTATTTGTTAGACAATCCGTGCTCATATTAAAGCCATTATTTTTAGAAAATATATGCTTGAAACTAAACAGAAATATGATATTATAATTTTTTTTATAAAAATCTTATGATGATAGTTTAGGTGAAACTTAAAATTGTTATGATGGTGTGACAGGACATGCTAAGGCAGCAATTCTGTTTTGCTGTTAATGTACTTGCAGCAGTGGTGTATGTGCGGTTGCAGCTTGGTGGGGTAGTGTTGCTCGTCGAAGCTGTAAAGTATTAACTTTCAGACTTTCACTTGCACCGCCCTTCCTTTTCTTTCTTACGAAAAGAAATTGTTGCCCCATAAAATCTGTGAATGAGTTAGCTGTGAGATGTTAAATAATAAGTGCATATGAAACTTGGAAAGTAAAGGGTGGCTATCATTTTTATTGTCTATCAGAATTTGAATGCTTATTCATGCATTTGTATTTGCTGGCAATGCCTCTTGCCATCTTACTAGTCTTGTAGTTACCACTCTGTGCTTGATGCCGCAGGGTACCCTGAGAAGCTGCCCCAAGGCTAAGGTTGAATCTCCCATGGTTGCACTTGAGCAGGTTAAAAAAATTTATTTCCATTTACTGGCCTCTGTTTTACTAGTCAGTTAATTAGCAATTGAATATCTGTTTGGCATTCACCATATATACCCGAGCTGTGAATATTTCAGTACCCTCAGAGCAATCTTGCTGCCTCCCAGAGTGGAAGTGACAACAAAGCACTGGTCATACCAAAGAATGGCAATGTTGCTGCAAGTAGTGGCGATGTGTAAGTGTGAAACTACAGATTTGTTTTCACAATTTTATTCGAGAATCTCATGAACTGAAAATGGTGTTTTCTCCAGCATGGATGACCGCGTGCCTGCAGGTGCAGCTGACATAGGAGCGCCAAAGGCGCTGTGACAAATAAATTATATAATTGCCTCCCAGAGTGGAAGTGACAACAAAGCACTGGTCATACCAAAGAATGGCAACGATGCTGCAAGCAGTGGCGATGTGTAAGTGTGAAACTACATATTTGTTTTCACAGTTTTATTCGGGAATCTCATGAACTGAAAATGGTCTTTTCTCCAGCATGGATGACCTCGTGCCTGCAGATGCAGCTGACATAGGAGCGCCGAAGGCGCTGTGACAAATAAATGATATAAACATGTCATTGTTGAAATCAAAAGATTTCGGATTCTTTGCGTACAGCTAAACGACCCATAGAAAGATTCACTAATGATTCTCATCAAGTGTACATTTCTTGCTTGACAACGTTTGACATGTATTTGACATAAGGTGTCTAACTGGTGTCTGCTTTGTAAACTGTAAAGCCCAATGACATCTGTGTTAACATTTGCTGCTTTTGTAAGCAATTCATTCTCATAAATAACTATAAAGGATTCCACTTTGCCGTTGATTGGTCTGTAAGTTGAGTATTTCCACTTGTTATCACTTATTCTATCTGCTCTATGCTTCCGTCTTCTACTCCTATCCTTCTGCAGTTACGCCCGTCTGGTGCTACATGTACAATTTGATCCGAGCCAATTCAGACGGATCAGATCAGATGTTGTAGTTTTCATATTGGTTACGTGAAAAATAAAGTTCAGATTACGTATTGTGCCTAGTAATGAACCCTTCGTCATCATGACAAATACAGGCCTAGTAATGATGCGACATTGCGACTATACCTATCAGGTTACGAGATCTCAGGAAAAAGGAACTAGACCGACTCCGGGAAGCTCGTGACATGATTAATCATGACTGGCTATCATCACGACGTGAGAAGGTGCCGGCTCGATCCAAAGCTTGTGAGCATTCATCAAAACTTGACGTGCAACAAATTGTTGGTCCGGTTGAAATGTGCAAACATGACCCGTTTTCCGAACAGTGCGACACTTTATTAGTTCAGTTGCAGTTTATGCGACATCTGAAAATTTCTTGCATTTCAGTAACGTAAGTCTGATTTTACTTTATTATATGTTATAAGATGTTAGGTGGAAGTAAGAAATAAAAATACATAAGAAATGTTAAAAGAGAAAAAGGAAATGCAGCACACGGCACTGGAATTCCGGGAGGAAATATACTTTGATGACTCTTTTTGAAAGACGTTTTGTTTTAAGAAAGCAGAAACGGGGGACATATGGTTATGAATTAGATGAAACTTTTAGTTTTCTCTCCCAAAAAAACTTAGATTAACCGCCATAACTTTCAGAGCAATCGCATTTTCCATTCCAAAGAAACATCCATCGCATCATCCTTCATTGTAAAATTCATAATTATACTGTAAAAGTATTTTTTTCTGAGAATTCAAATAGTAATAAATAACTGTAAATTAACAAGGGAGAAGCTACTTTAGCTGGTACAATGACGAGTCCCATGCTGGTGCCATTGTTTAGAAAAAAGTGCGAAAGGCCCTCCGTTTTCCTTTAACAAAATACGCACTTCCTGTACCGGACAGCACTTCAGTCTTCTATACTCGCCAACCCGCCCGTGGTCGTTGACACGGCCATCTCTATCCTTCCTGCGCACGCGTGCGCTCCCTGCGCCCCGCTTCCGGCCGGCCATGTCGGTGCCCCCCGCCGGCAACCGCCAGGTCCCTCATCCCCCCTCCCTGCCCTCCCTCTGCTGCCTCCTCCACTTCTCGCTCACCCATGATAACTTCCCCTCTGCAGGTTTCCCTGAGGGGGTCGAGTGCGAGGGAGATCACACGCGACGCGCTGCTGCAAAAGGTTTCGGAAGAGCGTCAGCTCAGGAACCACCTCCGCCGCGCCGCCGCGGCAGCTCTTTCCATCCAGGTACCTGCCTACTGCACCACCCGTCCTCCACTACACAATTGTGATCTGGAGATTTTAGAAAAGGCGGGGTTTGGTGGTTTGTGTTCTGATTTCACTATGTATGTATATGCGGTAGGATGTTAAAGTTCGATGTTACTCTAATTTAAGAGTTATGTGGCCGACAAATGTGTATAGGTGGTATTGACAATCAATTAAATTTAACATGGAGTATGATGTGGATTCGATTTGATGAAAATATCACTGGCGTTAGCCGTCAAATGTTGGTAGTTAGTGAGTTGATTTAGGTTTGAGTACGAGAATGCTAACAAAGACAATACCCCCTTCGGGTAAATAAGCTAGAGCTGAGTTGCAACAATGTGATCTAGTCACTCAACTCCCATCATGGTTTAGCCTGGATATAATTATTTTTTCGAAATTACAGCGCAACGTTTGCTGACTTTATTTAAACAAGAGAATGAAACAAAGGTTTAGATTGCTACGGAACTTTTGCATAGTATTAGAAGTGACCATTGAGAGATGGTGATGAGATTGGTTCCGTTGTGCTAATATGGATATCGGTTTGAAGCGAGGGAAGATCATATTGACTTAGTTTGGATGTGTTTTTTTACTGTAATACTGTAATGAAAGAGCATAATTTTAGAGGCTAATCAACTGATTTATAGTTTGATGTGTTTGCAGGATTTTCATTTGCATGAATATACTAAATTATGATAATGCGTGAAAAACATCAAGAACACATCATTTCTACAGTTCTACTAGCATTTAGAGAGTCTAAACAATACTAATAGCTTCATGCAGAAGCTGTTGTTATTAGTTCTAGAGTACAACCTGAACAGAAAAATCTCAGTAAAACATTGATGTTACATGTACCATGACTCCATGGCCATTCGTGTAACTATGACTGTATCATTGTGCTTGTTTGAACCACTATTCATACTGCACATGTATTGAATCAATGACCATTGTTCTTTTTCCTATGCCAGCGAGTATGGAGAAGGTACAATGTGATAAGAATGGTTTCAGAACAGCTCCATGAAGACTGGAAACTGTCAATAAACCAGCCTAACATCAACCTTACAAACCAATGGATATCTAGCAACATGCTTAGGCCATTTCTTTTCTTCACCGCTCAACCTTCAAGCTGGTACAAGGCACAACAGAGCAAGACTTTGAAGTCTATTATTACATGCTTCAAGATTGTCTTGAATAGCATAAATTCAGTTGGTACGCATTTTTTTTCCCCCTACTTGTCATTATACCTTTCTTCTGGTTGCAGTCCACTTGAATGTTAGAACTCAGTGTAAATGTTTTGCTCCCTTTATCTCAAGGGTTTTAATCATTTGTGTTGCCGAAATCCTGAAACCTGTGTAGGATGGCTTAATACTGTAACCGTTTAATCGTTTTTAGACAGAATAAGCAATACTTTAGCGGAGAAAGCACACGTCTTTTATTGGATGCATTTTGCTAGTGATCATCTGGAGTCCTATGCAATATGGAGAGCAATATTACAGCAATATTTTTTCTTGAACCTATGATTATGGCGTTTCTTGTACGAATTAATTGTCTCTACTATCTATTCAATGATGTATCAGAGTCATTGGAGATAATGCTTTGAGGAATTTTTTTCAATCTTAAATCATTCTCATTGATGTTAATTTTATCTTATTATTTATTTCAAACGGATCAAGCTAGATGCCGAGCAGCAGGTGCATGCTAAAGTACTGAGAAAAAAATCACCTGCGGCATTGAGTAATTGAAACTAAGTCGATTATTATTACATGCTTAGTGGAGATTTTGATGCCAGCCATAGCCACAGCCACAGCCAGAATATGGTAAATTAGGTTAAGCTCCAAAATTGTAACTTCCATAAATTTGTTCAGATAGTTGGAAACCAAATTGTTTGGATTTGTCTCCTGCATTTCATTTGTTCTGATCAATGCCTTTTGTGAAGACTGACATACATCTTTTCTCTGTAGATGCAAATAAAAACTTCTGCTCCTTTGCTGTGGGTATGCCAGAAGAGAGGTCTATTTGGTTTTATCAGGCAAAAATGTTAATATCACTTTGCTCGCGCATTCTTGCCAGGTGTGAGTATTCCTGTTGCAAGGATGAAACTATGGTTGAAGTTACTGCCATTGCTATGCGATTGGCTGTATCTTTAACTGATTGCAAAACATGGAAAAACCTAAAAAATGAGAATGCTAGCGATGCTGATGTCTCTGTGGAGGCTTTGATTCAATTTATAGGCACAAGACATAGTGGTACATACGCCTGTGTTAGGAAATATATAAAATGTCTTGGTCTTCATGCTGCCTCAGACAAGAAAAAATCTGCAACTGCAACAGACGACCAGTTTCTGATTACCGCAAGTGCAATCACTGTAGCATTGCGACCTTTCCACTCTAAGATAGCAAAGAGGGTTTCTGATATGAATGGTGTTTCGAAAGAATACTTCACACTGATACTTACAATTCCATATTTATGCAAGCGCATACCACCCCTGCTGTTACCTGCTCTTAAACACGTTTCTGTACTGCAACCATGTCTCGGTATCGTACTGGTAAGGTTCTTTACATTGATATGGACATTTTCCATGTTATTGATTTATTTAGACGAAAGCATTGACTTGTAGGATGCAAAAGCTTTGTTTGTTAAACTGCTGTATTGACACAGCAACATGTATGCTATTTATATATGCTGAACATATAAGAAGTATTTTGTTTCGATAACCACAGCTTATATTGCCTTTTATGTCGCTTTATCGTCGCAAGACACTGATACTTGCTACCAAAATTTATTTTTCTTTGCAAATGGCCTAGCACTAACTATTGTAAGTCTTGCAAGATCATGACTTTTCCCCGGTTTCTTTTTTCTACAAGTTTTAAATTTCTTGTGCACCTAGACATAATTTTAAGTTGATTCCATGTTACTTGTTGATTTTATTAAATCTTTGACACAGTGACCCTTCTCGATGTTGATTCTTTTGCTATCTACAGCTGCAGTTATCACTTTTTACTTTTACGTAACTGTTAACGGTTTATGCCTTTTGTTATTTTAAGAATGGCATATGGTAAATGTGAAACTGATCAAGCCATGGCAGGTGGTGGCAGATCTCCAAGGATAAAATATTTGAAGAAATAATAAAATTGGAGAAGTCAGAGGCTTCAACTGTTAGTGCGAGTATTATTCCTTGCTCTGCTTGGGCCCTTGGAAACATTATCAGTTTAGCCACCGAGCATGATGAGCTATCCAATTCAGGGCACTTTGTTCAAGGGCTAGATTTTTGCCAATATGTCGATGTTATTAATTGTGTTTCCCAAACCTTACTGCAAACTTTTGAGGAAAGAACGGGATTGTCTGGGTCTGTTGGTGATGCTGAGTTCCATGCTGACACATCCCTCACTGAAGGAGACAACAATGGCAACTGCAGTGTAATATCATTACTTATGGATCTTGTGAAACCAATTTACCAGCAATGGCACCTGAGAAAGCTTCTGATGTTAGCAAAGGAGGAAGTTTCATGTGGTGTGGAAACTAATAATGATCCACCAACCCTGAAGCAGATCCATTTCCGAAGTCTAAAATTGTTTGATGTAGTATGTTTCTACTATCACATGCTCAGAATTTTCTCGACATTGAATCAGTCTATTGGTGCATTGCCGATTCTCAACATGCTTGCGTTCACACCTGGATTTCTTGTTAGCTTATGGGATGAGCTAGAAATATCCATTTTTGGCGAAGCTCAGAAATTTCAAGAATCTGGACATAAGAAACAGTTGGCTACAAGTACTTCAGGCGAGCAGATATCCTCCATGAGGCAAAAAAGGAATGCTAAGGACACAGCAAACAAATGGGCTAATGTGCTCCATAAAATTACAGGAAAATCCAATGATTCAGAGGGTGTCAATCTGACTGATAGTATGTTAAATTCTGAGCAGTCTGGTGATGATGCATTAATTTTATGGGATATTGAAGCCATGAGACAAGTATCTGAAGGGATTGGAAAGGACTTAATGTGCATGCTGCATCTTTTCTGTGCTATATATGGGCACCTATTACTTGTCCTAGATGATATCGAGTTTTACGAGAAGCAGGTAAGATACTCTAGGCGCACCTGCATCTTTCTATTTGCATCTCTAGCCTCTTTGCTTTCTGACTGCATTTTGCTCTCTGACTTTAAAGGTTCCTTTTACTTTAGAGAAGCAGCGGAAGATCACATCAGCACTTAATACATTTGTATACAATTCTTTCATCCAGAATGGTGGAAGCTATAGCAAGTCTCTTATAGATGTAGCTGTGAGATGTCTTAATCTACTCTATGAAAGGGACAGCAGGCATAAATTTTGTCCTCTTTCCCTGTGGTTGGCTCCTGCAAGAAATGGCCGAATTCCAATTGCTGCTGCCGCCAGAGCTCATGAAGCAGCATTTGGTAATTTTCCAGGAAGTAATTCTTCAGGAATTCCTAACCAGAGCTCTGTGCTTACCACATTACCACATGTTTATCCATTTGAAGAGAGGTATGCCAATGTATTTTGCTCTCAAAAGTCAATAATTGTTTTTCAATTTTCATGGGTATTCTAGATTTAAATGAGCATATTTTTGTCCTTTTGAAACAAAATCCCTAAATTCATGCTTATAATCGTTGAGTACAGTACCAATCATTCATACCTACCTTAACTGCTTATCATGTGGTCCTTTTGTCACTGACATGTGACACTTTTGTTGTTTGAATCTCTGATTATAGCAGGTTTTTTGGGCTATCAAAAATATCCTTAGCTCTTTCTGTCTTTCCTTGTTAATTTCAGAAACATGGCATGTCAGATCAAAAGGCCAAATTCACATGCTATTATAACAGTTTTTATCTGATTTTTCTTGACGTTAAATATTTCCCTGCCTTGTAGTATTGATGGCCTGACAGAAGTATCTCCTAGCTTGTAGTCGTGTTTTGATTTGCTTTATGAGTTTGATCAGTGGCCCTTATTTTGGTACTTGAGCATTTCTATGCAATGCTAGGTTTTATTAACATCATTGCCTGATTTTTTTTTTACCCAGAGTGCAGATGTTTAGAGAATTTGTCGAGTCAGACAAAGCAGCAAGAAAAGTTGCTGGTGAAATATCTGGGCCAGGTCCAGGATCTATTGAGATAGTTATTCGTCGAGGCCATGTAGTAGAAGATGGATATAGGCAATTGAATTGTCTAAGATCAAAGTTGAAATCTTGCATTCATGTGTCATTTGTAAGTGAATGTGGCCTTCCAGAAGCTGGTTTGGACTATGGTGGTCTCTCAAAAGAGTTCTTAACTGATCTGTCTAAGGCCGCTTTTAGTCCAGAGTAAGTCTACTGTGAAAATTCTTAGCCCGATATATCTTTGCTTATCTAAAAAACGATTTGTCTTTTTGTAAGAGAAGATTCTGTCATTTCTGAAGGCTACAAGGCTAACCTTTTTCTTCTATCTCTCAACTCTTGACACTTGACAGGTATGGACTGTTTTCACAGACATCAGCATCTGATACCAGCTTAATTCCCAGCAATTCTGCTAAGCTTTTGGATAATGGCATTGATATGATTGAATTTCTTGGTCGAGTTGTTGGCAAAGCGCTCTATGAGGGAATTCTGTTAGACTATTCATTCTCACCAGTATTTGTGCAGAAACTTTTGGGGCGCTATAGTTTTCTGGATGAATTATCAGCACTTGATCCAGAGCTTTATAGAAATCTTATGCAACTAAAGGTACCATAAACAATTGTTTTTGGTTCACGTTTATAATATTAGCAAGACGAAGTGCTATTTATAATATCCCTTTTACAGTTGGAAGAGAAATTAATTGGTGTATCTTACTCAAGATTATTTGACCTCTTTATGTTAGTGTATCTTACTCAAGATTATTCATGAATACCAGCCATTTATCAAAAGTTGCTGCTACCTTCCTTTTCTATCTTTGAATGTATTCGCGGTTTGTAGTGGTCGCTATATGTGGTTAGGCCTGATGGATGCTTCCAGGAGTCAATACTATGCATTTATAGCAGCTTGTCGTATTTTTGAGTTTTGACACTTTCTTGTCATTTAATCCCCAATAAAATGGATTTTACTTGGGGCGCGTTCGTTGCATCCGTTTAGACCCCTCTAAACTTTAGCACTAAAGAGAATCTTATTATTTAAGAGTACTAAATAAAGTCTAATGACAAAACCTTTTTACAGATGGGTACATCTTTGCGAGACGAATCTAATGAGCCTAATTAATCTATGTTTTGCTACAGTAATGCTACAG
>LAPY01000915.1:97301-110334 GCA_000970635.1 Eragrostis tef | reverse complement strand
GCTACAGTAACCATCGTCTAATCGTGGCTTAATCACGGCTTCATTACCCTTATTAGATTCGTCTCGTAAATTAGTCCAGAGGTTCTGTGATTAGTTTTATAATTATACTTTATTTAATACCATTAAATAGTAAGATTTTCTGCCTTAAACTTTAGTCCTAAACAATCAGCTGTAGTCTGGGTCTGACTGCCTCTTGTTAAGCAATCAGCTGTAGTTTGGGTCTGACTACTTTATATCCCCATGAATCACGTAAGAGCACGTTCAACCAATTTGATGTTGTTCACGAAAATAACATAGTATCTTTTACATATATTGATGTCACTTATCCGTCTGCTTTCACATGACATCCTTGAGGTGTTCTATAGTAGTAGTGAAGACTTTGTCGTTATCCCATCCCATAGAGAGAATAGACACCTCGCCACGAAAAAGCATTAAACATGAGGTTTATCAATTATGGCTACAACCACTTCTACACTAATCATGCAATAAGAAATACTTGTTTCTCATGAACTTTAGACTTTAAAGGAAAAAGAGTTCCATTGTGAATTATGAAATGAACGAAACAGACATCAGAACTTGCATTATGATAAGGTACTGATGCATTGGGTAATGGTGTTGATCATTTAACACGTGAATATGCATCTCCTACTTAATTTAGATCAATAGAAGGGTCATCCATGACTCAGATAGTGTTGCAGCCAGCGTCTACTCCTAGCAGACGTGGCGGACATTGGTTTATTCCGTGATCATAATTTTTTTATGGGCTACACTTATGTGTAATTTGATGAGAAGGCTTGGTTTACAGTTAATACATGGTGACGATGGGAGGACGCAGTGACATTTTGTCATGCCATCGTATCTCTTATTTCTTAAATCTCAGTTAAGATAACTGTTTGGCAATTATATTGCAACTCCTTACAAGATGCTTTCTGATGTTAGTATTCAAACTTTATAATATACAACAATCAACACTACAACTCCTTAACTCATCAGCATATCACGCATGCATGCCCTTTGTCAAACAGACTATACAAGAAAAGCTCACATTTCCCTCCGATATCATGGAACCACTTCCATTGCATTCTCTAGAAGCAAAAATGGGCTAATTTGTTACCAACCTTTGCCGCATCCATCTAAAATGTCCTACCATTAAAGAGGGATACATACCCGTTGCAAAGAGCTGGCATGCTGTTTTCCTAATAATATATTCTAGGTGCAATCCAATTCCAAAACCTTGATGTTATCACTTGATCGTCTCAACCTACTCTCCTTAATTGATTTACTGCAAACTGTAGAGGACTCACACACCACCACCATATCTACGTTTCCTACCCAACAAGTAGATCGACCTGGTGCACACTTGGAACAAACATTCAACCAGCACAACATGCACTTAATTCTGTTGGTGGATCTCGGCATGCTTTCTACATGTCAGTTTGCTTGTTCCATCGGTCACTTCTTCCCCTGTCCCCTTTTAGTCACCAGTCGTCGCTTAAGAAGTTACTCAATGTCTAAATAAACAAGTAATGTTGACATGGAACAGTACGAAAGTCTGTTTGTTATACTCCTCTGATTAGCTTTGCATGCAAAAGTAGTGGCCTTAAGGCTCCAAATGGTAACAACTCAGCCACTAATCCTCCTCATAAATAAGTTGAGATCGACTCGGATCGCTTGCTTGTCATCCTTTCTCCTTCCATTAAGTGGATGCTCCGATCACCCGTCACTACATTCCGTCCGCATTTCTGCTCTCGCATGACTCATCCCTAGTAGTGCCCAGCATTTCCCATCAGCTAGCTTTCTTCCTCCGCCCCCATTGGCGCACCACTGATTAGGTGACGGTGCACTACACCGGAAGCGGATTATCCATGTCCTGCACACCGGAACAAGGCATATGCCCTTACGAGGTTGAGGTGCCGATGCTTTTCACAATGTATATATAGGTTGCACAGGCCACCGCATAGAGGCATACCTTCCTGGTTATAAACTTATTAGCTTGTAGTAGCTTGCAACAATGTTTCTTGCCAAGATGGGTGGCGGCGCAAAGGCGTATGCCGCTGTCATTCTGATCAGGCTCATGTACTCCGGCATGCATGTCATGAGCAAGGTGGCCTTGGATGAAGGCATGAACCCCCTGGTTTTTGTGTTCTACCGGCATACAACCGCTGCGCTCGTGTTGATCCCTGTTACCTTTCTTCTCGAGAGGTCAGATTGTTAGCTGCTCTTTGATGTCCACTCATCTGATTGAAGTCTTGCCCTCTGGTCTGATGATCTTGTTGTGCAGGGGAAAAGCTAAGCCTGTGACGTTCAAGATTGGATGCAAGATGTTCGTACATGCCTTATACGGGTATGTTGAAATTTATATTCTAGTATGAGATGAGATATTCATACATGTCCTGTATCTCCCTGTGTTCCGCATTACATGTAGTTATCCTATGTTTCCACGACTTGTATGCTGTTTTGATTGGCCATACTGTCATGATTGCTTCAGCAGCAGAGAACGCTGTCACACTCCATGCAAATATTATTGCAACGACATGCCATTAGATCCTTGTGGCTGTATATGTTTTGACTTAGCCCTCTGAGATGTTGTAATTATATCTGAAGTTACATCAACATCTAAAGTTCTGAATAAAAAATTTGCAGCGCCTGGGTTCAGCTCCCTGCGTCCTTGACCTGAAATTCCAGAGTTGTTCTTGCTTGTCAGGGTGACGGCATGCGGTGACTTGTTCAACCTTGGCCTCAACTACGCTTCAGCTACATCTTCATCGGCATTGTACAATGTCCAGCCGGTGGTCACATTCATCCTAGCCGTCATATTCGGGTAAGAAACATGCGCTTTGTCAGAGTTCAGAACAAGCTCTATATTTCTCTGTTTCAGTACTGAAGAAACATACATGCTTCTTGTCACAGGATGGAGACTATGAAACTGACAAGGTTCCATGGCAAAGTGAAATTCGCCGGCATTCTTTTCTGCATCGCCGGCGTCACCGTGCTGGCCTTCTACGACGGGCCGATGTTCAGATCCTTCAACCACCACCACCTCTTCCAGCACAGCAACGGCAGTTCCTCCGGCGCAGACACCCACTCCAAGAGGCAATGGGTGTTCGGAATTTTCCTCATGACGCTGTCCAACGTCTTAGCAGGCCTGTGGACAGTGCTTCAGGTACACATTCACTTCCAAATTTCAGAATTGGTCGACAACACTTCAGCATACAGACTGAGATGATGTTTATGGAGCGCACCACTTGATGTCCTGTTTCTCAGTGGAGCACTTGACGATGTCCTGTTTTTCTCAGGGGCCGCTGATAGAGGACACCTCCAAGCTGATGAACACGACGCTGCAGATCTCGTGCGCGTCGGTGCAGGCCTTCGTGGTGGCCGTCGCGGCCGAGCGGGACTTCTCCAAGTGGAAGCTGGGTTGGAACGTCAGCCTCGCCGCGATCATCTACAGCGTACGTAGCCTTAGCTCATCTCCAACAGACAGTACCAGCAGTCTGTCCTGCTGATCGATGCATGTAACTGAATGGAACGAACCGAAACGGCGCTGACTGCAGGGCGTGATCGTGACGGCGCTGTCGTACTACATGCAAATGTGGACGATCGCCAAGCGCGGGCCGGTGTTCCTGGCCATGTCCATGCCGCTCACTTTCGTCTTCACCATCGTCATATCCTCCTTCATCATAGGGGACGCCGTCAGCCTCGGAAGGTACTGTACGTGTGTGCTTGTTCTGTTTCATCGTCATATTCTGTTTACACTGAAGAGAGTGCAGTTTCAGTTTCACGTCTGTAGTATGAACTAACACTGCTGCTGCTCTGTTCCAACATTTCAGCATCTTCGCGGGGGCGCTGCTGGTGGGAGGCCTGTACAACGTGCTGTGGGGGAAGAGCATCGAGGAACGGGACGACATGAACAAGATCAGCGCGGGTAAACCAGGGCTGGAGCTGCAGCTGGACAACAGCGACAAGGACCAAGTGCCCGATGACGACGATGCGGAAGCAAAGGTGTAACCGAATACAGCTGCCGAGTCGAGTCGAGCGATGTGACAGGAAAGATTGTGCGTGTCGAACAAGCCAATCTACCTGCCGGTCTCATCAGACTTTCTCAGGGTGCTGGGAACACAGGCAGGCAGTGCGTGTGTGCAGGTCTACTCACACTGAAAAGTGGTTGTGGCGGCAACAACTGGCATGCAAATTGGTCCGGGACGCACGATGGATGACGTTGTGCCGTTGTACCTGTATTACTCCCGGCCGCCACAAAGTTTAGTGTACCCTGGTTTATTCATTAGCGTGAATAAAAAAAACGGAGAGGTTCCGGTCGCTTTCACGCAGTGCCGATGAGCGTCTAGCTATGTGGCTTCAGTGTGTGCCTTACTAGTTGCTTTATTCTATTGCGCCAGATTGATCAGGGTGTCGTTGTAGTACGTGCGTACGTGTTCGCCATGATAATTAACGTGACGGCCTACTAATTAAAGCGACTGCGGAATGCGGTAGTGGCGTCTCAGTTCGATGCATATGACTGGTGATATGATGCGAATTATTGATGCCATTAGGCTGGCTAATCGCCGTATCCTTATTGCTGGATAAACAACTCAGACTCGGCCCAGTGGCTGGCTGGACATACTGTGAATGAACTTTTGCTGTCTGTACGGACGGCACCACCGCTCGTGAAGCGACCTCAACTAACTCTGCATCAACTTTGGCAACTGAATTGTATAGAGGGAGAAGACGATGCTTGCTAGCTTCCACGCGCTAAGAACTCGAGCGATTAGCCAGGATGAGCAGATTACACCGAGACGGAGCGGTCATCAAGTGAGGCCACCATGACGACGACGCCGTGGGCGCATCGACCGGCAGAGCCGCGAGGGACACGGCGTTCTTCGAGCGCGCGCACGCGTTGCCAGCGGCCGTATCGATGCGCGGCGAGAAACTTGTGCGCCCTCGCCCGGCGGGAAGACCAGGCGTTGCCGCGCCGTGTGCCGACCAGGCGCCCGCTCGTGGCTGTTCCCTTGTCCGCGCCGTACCGGCCGTCGCTCGCGGCACACGTCGGTCGGTTGCTAAGCCGAATTATTGCGCGGGTGCGCACGCAGCAGGGTCTCGTCGTGGGCGTCCGGTGACGCTTTTGGTTCCCCTGGTTTGTTCGGAGCCGGAGGTGACGCGACCGCTAGGGAGTTGCAGAGGGCACGACAGCTTCGCGGTTTTCTCTTCTTTTCGAGACCCTCCAGGGTTTTTCAGTTGCTTTTTTTTTTACATACAGTATTTTTTTTTTGTTAAATCGTCATCCATGTTTGACAGAGTTTTTTCAGTTGTTTGTGTTCGTCATTTCATATCAGGCGATTCAGGCCTACCCGGGGCAGATCATCAGTTCTGTTCCGGCTCGACCCTTGGGCTCCAGTAAAGCCTGGAACGCTTGGTCCGGCCTAGGGAACAAAATGTAACATAAGAGAATACGGCCAGACGGCCCAGTCATCTTCTTTCCACTTCCCTTTTTTTCCCATAACGGAATGAAGTCTCAGCCTTTGCTTATAAAAGAAGCGTGACCAACTTATTTAAATCGTTTAAATCTTCATCCCACGGTTGACAAAACTTTTCATGACCGTGGTTTCCAACGTTCTTCTCTATATATAGTATCTGAGTTTATTTTTTAATCAAAAGCACATCATTGTGACTTATATTAGCGACGCAGCAGCACAAAGTAGATTCTCCTATGATAAGTTATAATTTGACTTTGGTTCCCATTCTTTCAATCCAATCAACAAACATCTGGTTAACATTATTCGTCCAGTTCAAGTCAAAGGAATATGTGTAGTTCTTCATAGGAATTTAGCATTGCATTGTTACAGCTAAAAAAACATGGTGGACAGTCTCATCTTGAGGGGAAAAATACAAAAAGTGATTACTAGTGTTTCAATTCTGGATAGCTAAATTGTCTTCTTTTTTCTGTTGTAGATGTTACTCCTTTAATACAGGTACCACAAGAAAAAGTTTATCTTAAGCGGCAATCTCCATTTCCACAGAACCTCTCATCATGCCAATTTTTTGCGGTGATATTAGGACAATTTTTCTTGTTGAGCACTTAATAAGCATGTTAAGAAGTTCCGTGGAAGTGCTTCCCCGAGAAAACGGGGCTGCTTAGTTTCATAGCATCTAGCATTTGCACAACATTTAAACGAAAAACATGAAAGATAGATGATCCGGTGGGTACGTGATGCTCTGTAAGAGCTTTTCAAATAAGTGAAGCGAAAGAGGTTTTTTATCTTTACTCCCATTTCCATCTTTTTCTAAAGTTCCTCTCTTAATTGGTGAGAATGCTTTGTTTGGTGACAAGACTTGGGTTGACTCACAAACTTGCATTCCTCATGTGACAAGGTTTCAAAGCAATAATTCAGTCATCGACAATTTCCTAATATAATTACTATTCTATGTACCCCTAGATTCAACACTTTTGTTGAGCTTCCACATATTTTGGTTTAGTAAGACACGCTACTCATGAAAGGTTCCAACCATTGAAATTACGTACTACTCATCACGCTACTCACATGTTAAAATATAACTAAGATAATAAAACTTCAAGCATTCATAATTCCCTGGTGTCTCATGATTTCATTTAGAAACCGCCACATAATTGGTACTCTTCTACTCATCAGCTTTTGTCAATATGACCAAAATTACAGATTACTCGAATCAGTTATCACATTTATTTCCAATAATCCTACTCTATTTTAAATTCAAAACAGTGAGTTGAGAACAAATGGCCACCAACTTTGACCATTAAAAAATTGAGCTCGGAGCTCGAAACACTTTCAGCTCATGCAACATTGCATGCTTGTTCATGGAGTCCGTACTAGGTCCATTTAATCTAAATCTCAACTTTGAAAACTTCAAATTAGTTATATGTATTTTGCTCCTTTTGCATCTAGGTGCGGGGAAGGGAATGCAAGTTATTGTTACACCCCAACATGTGGCAGCGGTGAATGAGCGTTTGACCACTCGAAAAATGAGTGTTTATTCATGAAATATCACAAGCATTTAGATTAGGTTCCATATGATTATTTTCTCAGTGGGAAACACAGACATTGATAATTGGTCCTAATCTAAGTCGTTTTGGCTCAATTTTTGCACTCCACGTTAGAAAAACAAGAAATTGTGCACCCTAAAGACGAGATGCTATAGGAGTTTGCCATCTCAAGAAAACTTTTCATTCTCCCCATTACCATCTTTTCCTAAAGTTTTCCTTTTCTATCACTTTCTCTTTGTACGGTCGTTGCTTGCTCTCATTGCTGCGAAAGACTTGAGTTGACTGCACTATACAGCATGACGTCGACTGTAACAATTTATCTGACGCAATAATTCTCTCCACATTTTTAGGATGCCTCATCTAGAGTAGTTCAACTTTGCAGAAGTGCCTTATTACATTACTTCCTACGTACACTGCTTACGTCCTAGATTCCATATGTGAGCTCTTTTCATTTCTAGGCCATTTTTTTCTTTTAGCACCTAGCTATCAAGATTCAGCAAGGAAAAAAATTATGCGTTTAGCCCATGATCAGGAAGATGCGGAGCTAGTATGTGAATTACGTGCATAGAAAAAAAGCACCTTCCACTTTGGCCATGGCCCCAAAGGTGCCAGGTGGCCGTGTATCTTTCTATAAAGAGAAAGAGAAGTTCACAAAGCAGAAATAGCATTGAATCTGTGAACAGGATCCTTCTGCGTCAGTGTCCGAAAGCTGCTGCTCTGTTTGAATGGAGATACCCACCCACATTATCCGGCGATATTTTGCAGTAATGTGCATTCAATTACACACATGGCACTCCAACGGCCGGCAATATTTTGCAGCAGACTGTAAGATGTATGACCAGCTTCAATTTTCCTCCCTAATTCGCATGAGAAAAGTGATGAGTTTTTATGTGTATGTTTAGACCAGTAGAAAGTGTATGAATGTTTAACCAACTCCTGAGTGGTAAGCAATAGGACATAGCTTAACTCAGGTCATCATGTCATAAATAAGTCATCACAAAACCTTAAACTATATTGTAAAGGTGCCACGTGATGATTCATAAAAAATATATGAGCATCGAGAGATCAGGGAAGCTTCTCCCATTAACAGCTTTTCCATAAACAAGCTCAACTTATTCAGACTTTTATCCAACAATCTTCCGTGCTTCTTATTCAAGTGTCAGGTTGTTCATCTGTGGACAGCGCACTAAACCATCTTTCCATTAATCTGACCATTGTGCCAATTAACATTCACCTTTTTTCTTGCTTAAGATTTTTCTTGTCGCCCCAAAAGTCTCTCTCTCTTGTCAATTGTCATGTTATCCTGAACCTTGCACAGAAAAAAATTACTTGATCTTTCTCTTTTTAATTAAACCCTTGCCCATAATCTTGATCGCTACCTGAAAATTGCTGTTATCCAGTATGCATGAACATGCATAGAACTTTCAGCAGGACCCTCTTTAATGTAAGTCACTTTAGCTCAGTCTTGGCGGTTCACACAAACTAAAGGCGGCCTGCCGTCGCGTATATATAGATAGGGACGAGAGCCATTGGCCAGGGCACAACCACAGTACTGATACAGCATCTATCCAGCTGCCATGGGAAACGGCAAGGTGTACGCCACGGTGGTGCTCATCCGGCTGATCTACGCCGGCATGCACATACTCACCAAGGCGGCCTTCAACGAGGGCACCAGCACAACTGTCTTCGTCTTCTACAGGCACGCCGTTGCCGCCATCTTCTTGTTGCCCTTCGCGTTCTTCCTTGAGATCAGGTAGCCTTTGGGTGGTGTCTTCACTCTTCTCTTCAGTCATGCGTATATATGCCTCCTGCAAGCTGTTATCGTGAAGAATGGGATTGTTCATCTGGTGTTCTAATATTTGCAGGAAGCGACCGGCGCCACCCCTGAATTTCAAACTTACTCTCAAGATATTCGTTCACGCCTTCTACGGGTATGTTGATGTTTAAGTGTATATATTGAGTAGAATGTGCTGTTATTCTTGAGCAATGAGTATAAATGGAAATATTCTGATGGTGTCGCTCAAATACTACGCGATTTGTGTGTTCTGTTACTCAGGATGGCTGGAACTATAAACCTGTACAGCATTGGCCTGAACTATGCTTCGGCAACATCTTCCTCGGCCATCTTCAACATCGTACCGGTGGTCGCCTTCATCTTGGCCGTCATGTTCAGGTCAGACAAGCAAATCAGATATAAGAACACATTGCTTACATCTCTTACTACAACTACAAATCAAGATTTCTGAAACAAGTACTAGTATTCCACTGCACTGAACAATACATCTTCCTATGCACCACAGGATGGAGACCCTGAACCTGAGGAGCGCCCATGGCATGGCCAAGGCATCCGGGATCCTCCTCTGCGTCGGCGGCGTCATCATTCTGGCGCTGTACCAGGGCCCCGCCCTCAAATCCTTGAACCAACACCAGCTGCTCAGCCACCACTCGAGCGCTGCCGCCGCGGCGCAAGCGCATTCCAAGAAGGACTGGGCGCTGGGGATCTTACTGATGACAACGTCTATGGTGATATGGTCGTATTGGACGGTGCAGCAGGTAATTGAAAAACCAGATGCCCGGCCTCCTGTTCATGTTCGAGTGCCTGATTTTACATTTTTTTTTCCGGCGGTGGTGGTATAGTGATGCGTTGTTGCAATGGCAGGGTCCGTTGCTGCTGGAGTACCCTTCCAAGCTCCTGAACACGACGCTGCAGTGCGTCTTCGCGAGCGTGCAGTCGTTCGTCATCGCGCTCGTCATGGAGAGGGACCTCTCGCGGTGGAAGCTCGCCGGCGCCGTCAGCCTCGCCTCGGTGCTCTTCACCGTAAGCACGTTATCCTCAACTAATACACAAACAAACTGACAGGCAGTTTCAACGTACGTCTGCCACTGCTGACGATTCGTACATGCTTTGCTGTTCCAGGGCATCGTGGTGGCGGCGATCTCGTACTACCTTCAGATCTGGGTGATCGAGAAGAAAGGCCCCGTGTTCCTGTCCATGTCCATGCCGCTGAGCCTGGTCTTCACCATGGCCATCGCCTCGTTCCTGCTGGGCGAGGACGTCAGCCTCGGAAGGTAACGCCACGTCACGCCGCACCATTAGCCGTTTACGTTGCAATTGAAAACCCGTCATCATCACCACCATCATCTCGTCCGGCCTACGTCTGCCACTGCTGACGATTCGTACATGCTTTGCTGTTCCAGGGCATCGTGGTGGCGGCGATCTCGTACTACCTTCAGATCTGGGTGATCGAGAAGAAAGGCCCCGTGTTCCTGTCCATGTCCATGCCGCTGAGCCTGGTCTTCACCATGGCCATCGCCTCGTTCCTGCTGGGCGAGGACGTCAGCCTCGGAAGGTAACGTCACGTCACGCCGCACCACCAGCCGCTTACGTGCAATTGAAAAACCCATCATCATCTCGTTTGGCCTCCTTTTGACTTGTGCGAGTGGCGCCGTGTCGTCGTCGTCGACGAGCGGTCTGAACTAACCGAGCACACAGAAGCTCTGCTGGTTTCAGTGACTTCGCTGTCTCGAAATGCTTTATTACCGTGTGATGATGATGATGATCTCCTGCGTCTGTGGGTGCAGCATTATCGGCAGCGTGCTGCTCGTCGCCGGCCTCTACAACGTGCTGTGGGGCAAGATCCGGGAGGACGGCCAGGTGGCCAATCACGAGACAAGGAGCAGCAGCGTCGTCGACGACGATGGCGACGGGCACGACGACGTCGAGAAGAGAGCAACGCCGCTGCCGGCGATCGCCGGCGCCGGCGGGCCGTGCGACGCGGCTGCCAAAGTCTGACGTCGCGTGCATGCTACGTGCTGACAGAAAGGATGTGATGCCGTAGGACCCCTCGTACGATGACTTCGGAAAGGACGATGCGGCCGCCGGCAGAGCAAGGTCTGAAACCGATGGATGTCATTCTCCGGTTGTTCGGCGCCACGAATATATATGTACCACCAGATATTGTTTATATGATTTATCATCTGTATCGCAATACGCAAGAAGGTAGTTTCAATTGCACTATTGTTAGTGCACAAGTAGAGTTGCATCACAGATAATCGTTTACTTTTTTTTTTTTGAGGATATCTCTGCCATTTGGGTGGGATGTAGGCCTGGGCTGGAACCAAAGGCCGCCATTTCTTTCTATCTCTGCCATCTTGGGGCCCAGTGGAGGCGCCACGAACGGCCCAGCATCTTTATCTCGGCCGAATGATATGTTGACACTTATTCATAACTTTTCCATTTATGAAATAACGTAGACATTCGCACACACAGGCTTTCCCATTTGAATGTCAACGAAAGAAAAGGTTACCAGTTCTTTAAGTTGAAAAGTCATCGCAGAAAAAATAGCATTCTAGTTTTATCCTAAATGAAACTATCGTAACTTTTTCAACCAAATTTATTACGATGCCAAATAAGCATACTATGGAATTTGGTCAAGCTTCAAATGATTTGACTTATAACAAAACTAGAATGACATTATTTTTTATGGGACAGAGGTGGTACTCGCTGCCTTTTAGTTTTGTCCTAAGTTATAATTTGTAAACTGTCACTATCAATTACAAAAAAATCATAAATACTGAGAACATAAAAGTAATAGTACTACAATCATCATGAAATGTATTATCATAATATGCAATCATCATCAATTATATTTTATTATTTTTTATAGCAAAAAAGTATTAGTCAGTTATGTTTTGATGACCGTATTGATTTCCAAAACGATAACTTTTGTGACACTGGAGGAAGCATGAACGCACATGGCTTTGGCTGGTTTAATTGTGGCGCCTCGACCCGGAGAGCAATGATGGCCAGAACGACAAGCTTTTGGGAACCGAAAGGAGCAAATGCGATCATACATGCTGAGTTTCAGACTTAAATTCAACTGGACAGATTCCACCACAATGAACCTTGATTCACAACTTATATCCACTTATCCAACTGCATATGTGTGTCACTCGTGCATTTCCTGGTCACGAGCATCAATCATCTTGCTTTTAACTGAACCAACGGCTCCATTATATTTTAAAACCGATGAAACCAACGGCCACCATTTCTTTCTATCGAGACCCTTTTCTTGGACGCGCTGAAAATTCTTCCATGCTCAGCGGAGCAAGTCACGTCTGTCCGGGGGTCTTTTCGTGTGTGCTGATGCGATGACACCAGATCTTTTCGTCAGTCATAAGCAAGCTTTGCACAGAAAACACTACCATATGTCTCACAAGAAAGAAAAAGACTCGTAAACTGTAACTTTAGAAGCTTTATAGCGTTTTCACATGCCTCGGTGTAGGCCACGACCTACCACCTACCGAGATTACATCAACAATCTAAACGGACCAACCAAAATCTCTGCTTCACTTCAGTTCAGGCACACAAACAGGGCAACCAGTGGCCGTACCGTGCGTAACGGTTCATGCATATTTCGTCCTGTTCCGGCACACCGCACACAGATAAAAGCAGAGGATTCTTCACCAGCAGCCATTTCTCAAAGGAACGCGCACAAATTTCCGAACCACCAGATCAAAAACCCGTAAAGAAGCAAGCTCTGTAAGCAGAGCATATATAGGTCTCAGAGATCATCAGGTTGCAGTACTTGTAACACACATGTGATGTGCCCAGCACCAGCAGCGCAGTTCATCGAGGAAGAAGAAAAAACGCTAAGCTCCACGCAGCCAGGCCATGACGGAGGCGAAGGCGAAGGCCAAGAAGACGAAGAAGCGGCACCTCATGGCGTGCTGCATCGCGCTGTCCATCCTCGCCGTCCTCGGCGCGCTGGCGGTGGCCTTCTACCTCCGTTACCGTCCCCGGCCGCCTCGTGTCCTGGCGACGCCGGTGGAATTGAGCATCGACCAGTTCGAGCTCCTCCCGCACCCAACGCTCAAGGTGTCCGTGGGCGTGCACGTGGTGGTGAACAACCCGAGCAACTCGCCGTACCGGTACGGCGCGGCGGTGAGCCCCGTGACGTACCACGGCGAGCCCGTGGGCGAGACGCTGGTGCCGGCGGGGGGGAACGGGGGGCAGTC
>LAPY01000915.1:49250-78515 GCA_000970635.1 Eragrostis tef | reverse complement strand
ATATATATTATTTTTGCCTATATTGGCAAAACGCCTAGAAAACCGCCTAGGACCGCCTAGGCGCGATTACTCCCGCCTAGGCGCTAGGCAGTGGGTCACCGCCTAGAATCCGACTAGCGCCTAGCTGAACTTTGCTCAAAGTTAATGCCATAGCAGTCAATAATGCCAGAAGAAAACGGCGCTAAAGTCCAAACAAATTTCACAAAAGAAAAAAAGAGAAAGAAAATGAACATGCCAAGAATTTCAGACAAATGCTGTCTAAATAATTATGTTTTACTAACAAAGTCAAAACATGAGGAATGAGCTTTCTATGGAACCTTAAGCTGGTCCACACCAGTCACAATAGATCTTTTTAATCGATGCTTTGATCCTCAAGGATAATTCTTGAGGAAATTAAATCCAGATGCAGCAAGTACCACGAAATTCCAATGGAATGGGAGAATACTGTAAAGTTTTGAACGATGACACATCGGTATCGTTTATCGAGACATATTTATTCACATGAGGCTACTTCTTATAGGGACTTCACAGCAAGTTCAGAAATTTCTTCATGATACATAACCGACAGTGAATTTAAATTCCCTATTGTGTCATACTCATTTTAGTCACGTTGTTTTGAATTCTTTTAAGTCAAAAAATAAGATCATACGAACCTCCTACATAAGTCAACTTCCTCTGTGCAGTCAACCTTGCCAAGAAGGATTCTACCATCCATTTCAGGGTCATATCTGCAAACAAAAAACTAGGATATCAATCATCACTGTAAGAAATTGAAAGACCATTCCTTATTAGAGGCAATAAAGAATTTACCTCGCGCTTATTATTTTCGCAGTTTTCTCCCATGAAGGTTTCTGAACAATAAAAGAACGTTAAAAACCATTACAAGATAATATGCTTACTTCAATAGAACAATACTGCAAATCTAC
The DNA here is from genome assembly GCA_000970635.1 of Eragrostis tef. Taxonomy (NCBI): domain Eukaryota; kingdom Viridiplantae; phylum Streptophyta; class Magnoliopsida; order Poales; family Poaceae; genus Eragrostis; species Eragrostis tef. Next base: position 77,589 of record LAPY01000915.1, on the reverse strand, counting down.
TTCACTTAACAAACAAAAAGAAACATTGACAATGTAACGCAAAATTAACAAAATTAAGAGACTGGCTTTCGCTGTATTGCGATGCATATGCAGTTTTGTGCTGTACAGTATGCTCCGATGACTTGAATATTAAGTTACATAAAATAATAAATGCCTCAGAAATCTACAAGCACTTTTAATGAAGATCACTAAATGCAATGAATAAGGTGATGACTTCTGACCAATCGGTTGCTCCAGTAACACCAGGGAGCATAAAAGTTGACAACCAAAACAGGATACCTGAAAATGAATGATTGTCATAAGTATCAACTGAATGAACATAAGGGATCCAATCAAAGAAAGACAACAGGAATGAATTGCTACATGAAACATCATAAGACAACTATCTGAACATAAACGAGTAAACATAAAGAATATGGGCATAATAACCAGAGCTGTGGGCGCAATGCATATAAATTACTCCATGAATGAAACACAGAAAAAAATGTTCACAAATATAATATTGTTAACGTAAAAAAAATATTGTTAACCACTAGCTGGTTATTGATATGATTTTAAAATTCAGGATGACTAAAATGTCTTAAGCTTGATAAAGCACGATTGTAGACTGATAGATTACTGAATGCTTACTGATGCGAATAGCTATCGAAATTGCGAGACGACAAGGCAACTGAACCATCAACATGGTCCTCTTCAACATCATCTCCATGCTTACTGACAGTGGGAATCGGCCCTGAGTGGAATTCTGATCCAGTCGGTACTAAATTCCGGTCAATTGAAAACTTGCGAACAGTTTTTGTTATGTTCAATCTGTTCTGCATATGATTTTAAAAGAAAATTAAAGGTAACCAAGCATAAAAATAATGCTACACACAACTGCATGGAGAGCTTGCATTTCAAAGCTATGGAAAATGATTTTTGTAGCATTTCAAAGAAAAGAAACAGAAAGAAAAGAAAGGAACTGTTCCCAGCACAGCACAGGAGTCAAATATTTAAACTTACTGTTCCCAGCACATCACTGACATCAACTGATGCAAATTCACAAGAAAGTGCAGGAAAGCTGTAAAATATAAAGGCAGTCAGTTAGCATTTGTGGGAGAAACAGCTGAGTTTCACAGCCTAGGGATGAAAGCCAACAAGTGCCACATGAACCAGCAAGAAAGGAATAAAGAAACAAATAGGCGTAAACAAAGCTCGGATGCTCAACTTAAAAAAAAAAAACATCACTCCAAAGCCTAAATCACCAGCAAGAGCCAAGCTTAATAAAACCATACAAAATATACAAATGATTGAGCAGTGTTCTGCCTTAGTACTTGCAATGTATAGTGTTATTCAGTAAACACAATAGTGGGTCGGATTTAGAGCACTAGCACATATTAGAAGACTATTTAACATATTTTGATTATTTTTGACAAAATATTAAAAATAGTAGGTTTGTCTTATGCTCACATATTTATCGTACGACATAGGAAACTGTTGTAAATGAATACTAGCAGAGAATATGAAATTATTTTAGATAATGGAAAAGAGTTTTCCTGCTTTTTGCATACTCGATGCATACAGCCCAAGAGCATATGTGAATTAGGATGCCAATTCTTTAATCTGTAAACTATAATGGAAAGGGCAAAAACTAACAGTGATATGTGTGCAACCATAGAGGCACATATTAAGATTGATATTCAAACTCTGACCTGAATGGTATGGTACTTCATGTTTCACACTATAGATCTTACCTCATATTAAAATCTATCCGTAAGAACTCCCCATCAGGACTCCTGTCAACTATCACAGTTGTGGTAGTATTGACTGCTAAGTAACTGCTCAATTCCTGAAATAACAAACCAACAGTTTCTTAGTCGACAGACTGGTGTTAATCTTTAAAGGATAAGGCTTACAAAACTAGAATGATAAATCAGTTTGACATCTGTTAGCGCTCAAATTGCAGGCAAGCACAGCACTTTGCACTACTGAAACAATGGCAATTGGATCCATAGGGCTAGATATATTTGGATAATAATTTAACCAACTTTCCATGCATAGTACATTTCTACTGACAATTGTCAAAATTCCACAATTAGATGAAAGAGCTCACAATCACAGGAGAATCCAAAATCTAGCCTACACTGTTGATGTTCTATCCTCAATAGTTAATTGGAAATGCAGAAGTTCACTCCAATGAATGAATGAACAGAACATGTGTGAGGAACAGTAACTGGTAAAGGCAGTCAGCTATGCTACAGAAAGCGAAACTGTAGAGGGCAAATTATCTACATAAAAAGGCGAGGCTCATATTCATTTTCCACAATTCCTTTTGTTATATTTAATTTCAGACCACCGATAGGGACATGAGAGGTTGAAAGCGAGCCTATCATTTTAGATCGCAGTGCAGCAAGAAACTAAGAGCATGTATTGTACTTGTACCATAAAAACGAGACAGAGACTACTGTATTTGATAACAGAAGAAGCTTAAAATAAAACGTACCATTCCAAACAGAAACATCATAGCCAATGCTGCAATAATAGATAATCCAGCACCAGATAGTGACGCTTCAGTTAAATCCCTAGGGATTTTCCTGCAACACCAAACACCATCAAACACTTATTCACCAAAAGAAAACACTCTACCACTGAGATGTACAAAAAAGAAACTACAAAACATAACCTATAAAAGACCAGCACTTATAAATTAAACCCAGGTAGCACATTATAAAAGTTAGGTACTCTGAATCAAATGTCCAAATGTTTGTATCCTAAAAACCATACCGACACGATTAGCTCGAAGTTTCGATTCAATACAGTAAGTGATCGGACTCTTATGCATTACATCATCATAATTTGGAGTACAAGACTGAAAACAAACACCTTTCATTTTAACAGAAAACAAAGGTATTACAGCCACTGGCCTAGGAAAATATACAGCTAAGAGCGTACATTGGCATGAGAAATTTATCCAGGTGACAAGCTTTTTGCAAGCAGACAAAACAGTTCCAAGGAAACAGGGGATTCTACACTATAATCCAAAACTGTCCGTTAAGTTTATTGTTTTAGCTTCTGAATGGAATACTCCCGTCAGTGTCAGAGTGCAAACTATTTATCCATCTCCAAGCACAAATCCAAAATGAAATTTAACATCGGCACTGAAAGCATGACCGACACAATGAGCACACTGCTACCGCCATCCACGATTCGCTCTAATCCGCCAACACAGAGCACTACAACAAGAGCACACTCCGCATTCATCTAGCTCCCGCCGACAATCAATCGCACGGACCAAGCACATCCCCTCGTCAGACGAGTCCATGTCAGACCAGACGGACAAACCCGCAACGGGTCAACACCCCAACAGAGAACAGCGCCGAGGACTGGGTACATCGGGGAGGGCACCTGTAGAAGTCGACGGACTTGAGCTTGCTTGAGGAGATCATGGCTGCCGGCGATGCTCAGATCTGAGGCGGTCGCCGGGGTGAGGAGGGAGGGAGATCTGGGGCAGAGAGCGATGAGGAAGGAGGCGAGATTTTTGTGGGGGTTCTTCGCCGTCGGCGCCGTCTCGGGGATCTCAGCGTGATCTCAGCGTGCACCGCACCGTCCTCGTGTCCGCCTTGCCTCCCCGAGTAACACCCCTGCCTGCCCAGTCCAAACCCCGTTTATTTGCCATTTTTAACTCTGCCAAAAGCCCAAAATCCTTACTGCTTTTTCGGTGCCATTCAATATTTGCAAAAAAAAATCATCTCAAAAAAATTGCCAAAAAAAAGAGTTCATGCGCTTCCTTATTTGCGGCTTTGCTTATTATATTATCTTGTGAGAATGAACAGGTAAATTATACTCAAGCTATTTAAAATTTCAAGTTTTATTTGAGGTACACTTGATAAGATAAATTTCTTATTCTGTGTTAACACCTGGCCTTGTAGTATTTCAACTATAGAAAGTTTGCAAAATTCGGAATGTTGCCAAGATGAGACAATAAGAGCGTGGTGGTGTAGCGTCAAACTAAAATAAATAAAGTTCAGTTCATTTTTTGATGGTTCGGCCGCTCAAGTGTGAGGACATCTCCGCAGCCAAATGACTATTCTCTCTTGTGCTTTCATCTCTTTCATAGGCTTTTTGTCTGTAGGACATCACAAAAACGTGGTTTTGTACGGTGGACACGTGTGAAGAAGCAGGCATGGGCTTACTGCAAAGGGCATGGAGGAGGACGATGAGTTAGGCGGAAAGGATAGAGACTTTGATTTGGACGATTAAATTGAGAAAGGTATACTCGTCAAATACTAATCCTTTTCTCATATTTGTCCTCTATACAGTATGTTCACGGTACAAAGAAGGATTGTATCGTTGTATACCATAGTACTGTGGCCATGTTTCACAACCTTTTAATATGCATCTTACCTTGATTATGTCTCAGGTGACGACTGGGAGCACGAAGCAATCTAGACAGATGTAATGATCACCGTTGTTCTTATAACTTGCATGTGCTGTAAAGGATAGCACTAGCAATATGGTGCAATAGAATTCATCATTGGAATTGTTTGATCTGGCTATTTGAAAGAAATTAGCAGAACCGCTCGATCTCTCTTATTGGATTCAGGGGCACTATTTTGAGGAGAATATATAAGTTTCAGACTCTGGGGACACACCCAATGCCCATCCAATTGCAGGCGACGAGGAGATCATGTTTGATGCCTGCTGGTGAGAACGTCATGGCATTATTTGTCCAATTTTCGTCACTTATCCTAGAAGAGGTGGGTACAAGCATTATTCGATGTTGCAATAAGAAACAATTGAAAGGATTTGAGGCCTTGAGAGTTGTCGGATCGTCACTAACAGATATACTGGCTCAAGGTGCGCATGAGCGGAGGTAAAGTTGGATATCGTGGATTGTGGCTTTTATGGCACTTTGCAACAAATTTAGCTGTGATATGTTCTTTTCTTGTTACAAAATGCAGTTCAGCTCAAATATTCAGGAAGATGGTGTTCAGGTGCCTTATGTAGAGAATAATTTATTAGCTCAGATACCCAGCTTCACGGCTTCTGGCTTTGTTTGAAGGGCTTTTTGTCTTAAGGACATCGCAAAAACGTGGTTTTGTGTCCTAAACACCGCAATTTCTTCTTTTGTCTCCTGGACACTCACAAAAACTGGATTTGTCTCCTGGACACCGCCTTCATTATTTTATTCATTTCCTGAGCCGGGAGGAGAGATGCGGGTACCAAACTTTCAATAAACCCGAAACTACCCCTGATCGACTCATCCGTCCCCAACAGGACCCTAGGTTTCAGATTCAGCCTCCATTCTTCTCCTCCGTGCGACTACGCGAACGCCAAGGCTGCCGACGAGATCTGGTCCTGAATACCCGGTCCTGAGGATGTTGTAGGGAGGAGCAGCAGACGTGGTGATGGGCTCGAATCGCTCTCCCGGCGGGCGACGCATTGTGGCGCGGCTCCACAGCGTTGATTCCCCAACAAAGTTGTTATGGATCCCGTTGAGTAAGACACAATTGCATCTCGCTTGAGCCATTTCATTTGTTTGTTGTAGTAGCTAGTTCTTTGGGGGCCTGACTGTTCTGATTCTGATTTCAAGTGGGTATGAGATTTGGTAGGATGCGACCGTAGATCTATTTTAACTTTGCAAAATTGGATTGTTAACTTAGTTTCGTTTGTGCATTAGGATGGACCGCAACTCAGCCGTGAGAGTTGCAATTCGTATTGGTGCTTACGAAGAATTCTTTGCCAACGGTAGTAGCGATTACCATGTAACCAGAAATGTCATGTGGGTTCGAGACAAGGATAAGCTGTCTTGGATGGATCTATACGATGAACTAAATGCAGCAATTAGTCGTGCTAGTTGGCAGGAGTTGACTGTTACATTCTGGGACAAGAAAGCCGGTGTATATGCAACAATCAATTCTGATCAGTCACTGCTTGCTGCAATAGACCTGTATTAGGACCTTAGGAGGCTTCCATTGTCGGTTTCAGTCCTGGACGACATCATTTGCAAAGAGGATGAGAGCAGGCCAGATGTGTGTGTTGACCCAGAGCCATGTACACAGCAGAGCTCATGTACTGCTGTTGCTGTGGTTGAGCCTAATACAGAACTAAGTGTTGTTATGGTTTCAACCTCTGTTGTTGTTGCTAACACTCTATCTGCTATTATTGTGAACCCAGTTCATAGCACACAGGACAGTTCTGTTGTTGTGAACCCTGAACCTAACACTCTATCTGTTGTTATTGTCAACACTGAGGCTGATTCTTCTCATCCTGGTGGGGGATCTGAACCTGATGGTGGCTCTCATAAACCTGATGGTGGCTCTCAGCCTGATGGTGGTTCTCAGCCTGCTGCTGTTGCTGACCCTTGGGGTGAAAATGACGAGATAGAATATGTTGGTGTCGACGATGAAAGGGTCTTCCATGCTGACCTCGTTTCAGATAGTGATACTGACTCAGAATACATTCCTGATATGTTCAACTCCCGGGACAGTTGGGACATAAACAACAAAGTTGCACAAAGTTCTATTTTATTCTCTTGTGTTAACGTTTTGAGTGTGATTTTCACTTGACTCTTCAATAATCTGCTCAATTCAATTCTATCAACCCATGATTCAACAATCAGTCTGTTCGGCAGGCTACGACTGCGACTGCTAAAAAATAAATACGAACACTTTACGTGCTGCTGAAAAATAACTATAAACATTGTAGCGGTTGCTGCTGCCGGCTGCAAACCAGCCAGCCGAGCAGGCTAAATGTTGCATGTCCTCTTTAGTTTAATAATAAAGACCAAGAAGAGATCCTAAAATTAAAAAGGTTATTCCTCTATGGGCCCAACTAAGTAACCATTCATTATCTGGGCTTGAGGAGCTCCCCTTTGGGCTACGAAAATATAATGGCCTGCCTGTCCCACTTTAGACCATTTTCGTCTTATGTTCATATACTTTCTTGCTAATCTTTCTGTCCTCGAAAACAGATACTTCTTTCGTTTTTAAATATATGATACCTCTGATTTTTTGTGTTACTTTGACTGTGCGTCTTAACTATAAATATTTCTGCAAATAACTAAATGCGCAACTTAACTTTATAGTACTTTTGATGATAAATACAATAATATTTATTTTACACTAAGTAAGTAATTATTTAGCTTATATATTGTTAGTGAAAATAAAAAATATATAATTAAAAACGAAGGGAATACTTACCTCTGTCTTTTTCATTTCCTGTTTGAAGGGGCATGTAGTAAGTTATCTTTTTCCGCACAAACATGAGTTATTGGTAGCGTCACTACAAGGGGCAACAGAACATTAAGTTTCTAGTTCTTAGCTCTTTGTAAGAGCTCATTTGATCGTTTGTAGTAATATTTAATAGAAACAGCACTTCCTGAAGGCAACCAGGCCAGTGTAATGATGCATCTGAGCCTTGCCTTTATGAGATGTAATTTTTCTTCTTCAATCTTATCCTAATGGAGGATGCCTATCTTAACTGGTTCTAATCGGATGGAATGGAAGTATAGATTAAATCAAATAGCCAGTCGTCCCTTCTTGAATTATTGGATGATAAATGACAGAGAACTAGATTGCAACAATCTTATCACGGATACTAGGCGGGACAATTGTAACCTAGTTCAAAGTTGGTCATGTTTCCTCCATGCCGCCCATATCTTCCTGATGTCATGAGAACATGGTGTCCATGTTCCAAAGAAACTTCCTTTCATCGACTCAAAAGAGAAAACTTCCTTTCATGTGTGCAAAATTTTATTTTAGTCAGAAATGCATTTTACACTGCACCTGACCAGACTTTTCTTTTGCAGTATCCTGCAGGATATCATGTTGTGTGTTTACTAATACTGGCAGGATTATAAAGCGCGTTTTCCAATGCATCAATCATTCTGAGTATCTATACCAGCGGCAAAACAATAGGATTTGGAAAGAATCAAAATTCGGGCTGTTCGGCAGGCTGCTGTGCAGCTGCAGAAAAATAACTGCGAACACTGTAGCGACTGCAGAAACACTGTAGCTGCTGCAGGAAAAATAACTGAAATACTGTAGCTGCTGCAAAGCAGCGAGGCGAACAGGCTGATTATAGATTTGTTGGTATGCTCAAGTTGCGTTTGAATTATGCTCTCAACTTGCACGTTCACATGCCTCGAACCAAAATATAGCACTTACCCTCTGACGAAGAGTAACCGAGTAAACATTTGGAGCGGAATGGGCAAGGTGTGAGACTACCTTCCGATGAGAACTCGTGAATTCTAGTCTTGAGCTATCTAATCAGTGCGGGCAAACAATCTTGGTTGCACGGTCGATCCAACCAACACACGGTTCCTGTTATGGCTAACAGGATTGTGTTAGCTTTACATTATCACGATTTCACTGTTCACTTGCTGGTAGGTTATCAGCATGTTAGATCAAGCAATCCAACAGGCCAACTGTACTAACTAAATTCCTGTGTGGATAAGGTAAATGGAACCAAATGGAGAAGGAAACAATCGAAGGATGCATATGAGCTATACGTGCATTGAATTGTCATGTCAGCGCAAGCATTTAGGGAACCAGTGTTTTGCTCCAAGGAAATCTGAAATAGTGAAATTAAATGCAGTCAGGTTTTGACTTTACTTGTTGAAGGTTGATACCCATAAATATATTTTCCTCACATTCAAGATCGGGCTATTATTGGCCCTGGACTAAAATAGTAGAGAAGTACTGACTTTATCCACTGATATTTTGGATTAGCTTTTCCTGAAAACTTTTCAACTTGTCGCAATAATTAATCGAGACGGCTGAAGAATATTGGCTTATGTGTACACGGGTGCAAGAAAATAGGGCCTTGCGGCCAACAACAAGACGTGGATTCGATATCATATATGTTCTACCAACCTTAATGCCGAGCACATGGCTGTGATTCGATCTCTTTTCGGTTTGAGTTATTTGCTTTTCTATAGTTGTTCTCCCGGGAACTGCAGAGGCTATTTTTGTTCCACTTGTCGCTGAGTAAGTTGATGCATAAAATGTACTTAACTCAATATTCAGAGCAGCGTTATGAGTTAGTCTTCAACAATTTTTATAAAGAGACGGCACTAGATAGCATTAGTAGTTTAGATTTTTTTTTGGATTGATATAAATAATGAAAATATTCCTTGTTGTGTGCTGCCTTTCTGTTAGAAGTTTCAGTAACATGGAGCCCAATATTGTTATTTTTGTATAATTACATATTCCCCAAACGTTTTTCCTGCAAAAATACATGCGCAAATGTTCCACATCCAGTTAACTGCACTTCAAATACTTGGAAAGACACATGTTATGCATACATAAGTTAGCAGGTGATGTAGTTGTTCGTCTCTTTGCTCCAGACACCAATTAATTGGCTTTTTAGCCATGTGTCTCGACAGTAATGAGATGAGTCGATTGTTCAGAAACTTGAAGAACCTGTGGACACCAGAATTTTGCACGCTAAGAATGTGCCAAATTCTGGTGTCAACAGAACCATGAATTCAAAACGAAAGGCTGCACATAGGTAGCTCTCAAGGCTTCATATTTGAGTTCGACTAATTATTCAACAAACGATTATAACCTGCAGCGGGGGGATAATGAGGGAAATGAGGTCCCAACGGCTCTCTGATGTCTCAGGCGACTCGAGTGGCGATCGCCCCTTCCCCCCAAATCCACCCACCAAAATCCAACAAATCTCATCCACTGAAGCCCAAATCATCCATGAGAGTGTAGAGGATCATCGGACCTGCAGTCCCTGGTCATGGAGGAAGCAACTGGAGGCAGAAGAGTAGAGCAGAGGAATGGAAGAGGCATGGAGATGCAAGAAGATTCATTGCAGAGCAGAGGGGGGGAATCCAACCTCTGGCAAAATCCCCCCTGTCCAGAGTCTCCAACCCATCGCGCGTGGAATACAATCATCCTAATGCAAGAATTGAAGAGCAAGATGACACTGCCGCACGGAAGAAGAAATATATCCTAAAAGAGCTTGAAGAGAGAGACATCCTACGAGCCAGGAAGCTTGTGCACTTAGCTTTTCCTGAAAACTTTTCAACTTGTCGCAATAATTAATCGAGACGGCTGAAGAATATTGGCTTATGTGTACACGGGTGCAAGAAAATAGGGCCTTGCGGCCAACAACAAGACGTGGATTCGATATCATATATGTTCTACCAACCTTAATGCCGAGCACATGGCTGTGATTCGATCTCTTTTCGGTTTGAGTTATTTGCTTTTCTATAGTTGTTCTCCCGGGAACTGCAGAGGCTATTTTTGTTCCACTTGTCGCTGAGTAAGTTGATGCATAAAATGTACTTAACTCAATATTCAGAGCAGCGTTATGAGTTAGTCTTCAACAATTTTTATAAAGAGACGGCACTAGATAGCATTAGTAGTTTAGATTTTTTTTTGGATTGATATAAATAATGAAAATATTCCTTGTTGTGTGCTGCCTTTCTGTTAGAAGTTTCAGTAACATGGAGCCCAATATTGTTATTTTTGTATAATTACATATTCCCCAAACGTTTTTCCTGCAAAAATACATGCGCAAATGTTCCACATCCAGTTAACTGCACTTCAAATACTTGGAAAGACACATGTTATGCATACATAAGTTAGCAGGTGATGTAGTTGTTCGTCTCTTTGCTCCAGACACCAATTAATTGGCTTTTTAGCCATGTGTCTCGACAGTAATGAGATGAGTCGATTGTTCAGAAACTTGAAGAACCTGTGGACACCAGAATTTTGCACGCTAAGAATGTGCCAAATTCTGGTGTCAACAGAACCATGAATTCAAAACGAAAGGCTGCACATAGGTAGCTCTCAAGGCTTCATATTTGAGTTCGACTAATTATTCAACAAACGATTATAACCTGCAGCGGGGGGATAATGAGGGAAATGAGGTCCCAACGGCTCTCTGATGTCTCAGGCGACTCGAGTGGCGATCGCCCCTTCCCCCCAAATCCACCCACCAAAATCCAACAAATCTCATCCACTGAAGCCCAAATCATCCATGAGAGTGTAGAGGATCATCGGACCTGCAGTCCCTGGTCATGGAGGAAGCAACTGGAGGCAGAAGAGTAGAGCAGAGGAATGGAAGAGGCATGGAGATGCAAGAAGATTCATTGCAGAGCAGAGGGGGGGAATCCAACCTCTGGCAAAATCCCCCCTGTCCAGAGTCTCCAACCCATCGCGCGTGGAATACAATCATCCTAATGCAAGAATTGAAGAGCAAGATGACACTGCCGCACGGAAGAAGAAATATATCCTAAAAGAGCTTGAAGAGAGAGACATCCTACGAGCCAGGAAGCTTGTGCACATCCTCCAAAGAAAGAAGAGCACCGTGGGCTACCAACCTCCACCGGGCGGGCCGTCTACGGCGACGGCCATGGCTGTCCGGCCGGCGGCGACACGCCCCCGCAAGGTACGATTCCAAGATCTAAACCCGTTATCCCCCTACCCGTTACTACAACCCTAACGGATCTGCTGACCTAAACCCGCCACCGCCTAACCTCGCCCGTCACCTCCGTGGGCTGGGCCTCCCCCCAAGCAGTCCTTTTGCTATCCTCCCACCTAAGAAGCCGGCCCTCAAACGCTCCATCAAACCGACTTCACCCCCAACCTCCGACCAACGGGTAGCTGAAACAGGAAACAACATTTACTCTCCCGCGTCCACCGACTCTGATGCAGGGTGGACTCTTGTGCGCAGGAAGTACTGGTGGCGCAAGGAGCGTCCCAGATCCCATTTTCACCGCCACCAATCTCCGTCCCCAACCTCATCCTCCTCCACCCCCTCCAATAGTAAAACGCGACGGCCCAATCCTTTTACTGTTGGCCGGTGCTTTAACTGCCTTGCCCGCGACCACCGTGCAGCTCAGTGTAGAGACCCACCGCGATGCTGGCTTTGTAAAGGAAGCCGACACACCTCCTCCATGTGCAAAGCCCGTTATATTGCCATGTCTGCATCTAGATCTCGCAGCCGCCAATCAGTCCGCTTCGCCCCCCAGCAACCCACCACCACATCCATAACCCATGCCAGCAATAACCTTCAGTCGGCAAGCCGCTCTACTTCGCCGGGCCGCTACACTAGAAGAAATGAAGGAAGAAGGTTCTTCAACCACCGTCTGCGCCCTAGATGCTGCTACAGGGCTGTAGAGACCACTCGGCAATGCACCAGAAGTATCAGATGCTTGCAGAAAGGGCAGTCAGAGTGGATGACAAAGGTACTATCTCCTTCAGAAGCTGTGATGAAGTTGCAGAAGTTATTGATGAAGTCCTAGGAATCACTGGATACCAGGTATTATATGACCACCCCTTTGAGTTCATGCTGCTCTGTGATACAGCTGAGATTAAGGAACAGCTCCTAGTTGCAGCTGAAATTAGATCTGGTGGCAACTGGCTGGCTTTTTACCCGTGGGAAATAGAGCTTCAAGCGCATAATTCACACTTTGATCATTACATCAGATTTAGTCTAGAGGGTTTGCCACATCATGCTTGGAATTTAGAAGTAGTCAAGAGTATTATGAATGACTTTTGCATTATCCACCATGTTGAGCCCAGCACTAGACTCTGTACTGATTACAGATCCTATAGATTCTGGGCTTTTGCCAGATCTCCTAAAGAAATCCCAGTAAAATGCTATCTGACCATTGGAGTTCCCACTGTACCGGGAAAGGCAGAGGTTCAGGTTTCATATGTCAAGCCATCAAAGAGGAAAAGAGGCCATCAATTTACAGTATACATTCATATGGAAGAGATGGAGGACCTGACTTTCCATCATTACCCCAAAGAGATGCTGGAAGAGGAAGGCAGAGTGAAGGAAAGAAGATTTAAATGGAGCCATGGTATTTCTGATGGTGAGGAAGATGATCAAGTCAGACGGCAGCCTGAGCCTTATATCCCTCAACCGCAAACCCCGAGGCGAAGAAGAGATGAGCATGATGATGATGGCATGTGGGCTTACCCTAAAAGAGGTTGCAGGGAAACTACTCCAATAATAGCAAGAAGGAGCGATGACAGTGATGAACTCCACCCCCTCCAATAGTAAAACGCGACGGCCCAATCCTTTTACTGTTGGCCGGTGCTTTAACTGCCTTGCCCGCGACCACCGTGCAGCTCAGTGTAGAGACCCACCGCGATGCTGGCTTTGTAAAGGAAGCCGACACACCTCCTCCATGTGCAAAGCCCGTTATATTGCCATGTCTGCATCTAGATCTCGCAGCCGCCAATCAGTCCGCTTCGCCCCCCAGCAACCCACCACCACATCCATAACCCATGCCAGCAATAACCTTCAGTCGGCAAGCCGCTCTACTTCGCCGGGCCGCTACACTAGAAGAAATGAAGGAAGAAGGTTCTTCAACCACCGTCTGCGCCCTAGATGCTGCTACAGGGCTGTAGAGACCACTCGGCAATGCACCAGAAGTATCAGATGCTTGCAGAAAGGGCAGTCAGAGTGGATGACAAAGGTACTATCTCCTTCAGAAGCTGTGATGAAGTTGCAGAAGTTATTGATGAAGTCCTAGGAATCACTGGATACCAGGTATTATATGACCACCCCTTTGAGTTCATGCTGCTCTGTGATACAGCTGAGATTAAGGAACAGCTCCTAGTTGCAGCTGAAATTAGATCTGGTGGCAACTGGCTGGCTTTTTACCCGTGGGAAATAGAGCTTCAAGCGCATAATTCACACTTTGATCATTACATCAGATTTAGTCTAGAGGGTTTGCCACATCATGCTTGGAATTTAGAAGTAGTCAAGAGTATTATGAATGACTTTTGCATTATCCACCATGTTGAGCCCAGCACTAGACTCTGTACTGATTACAGATCCTATAGATTCTGGGCTTTTGCCAGATCTCCTAAAGAAATCCCAGTAAAATGCTATCTGACCATTGGAGTTCCCACTGTACCGGGAAAGGCAGAGGTTCAGGTTTCATATGTCAAGCCATCAAAGAGGAAAAGAGGCCATCAATTTACAGTATACATTCATATGGAAGAGATGGAGGACCTGACTTTCCATCATTACCCCAAAGAGATGCTGGAAGAGGAAGGCAGAGTGAAGGAAAGAAGATTTAAATGGAGCCATGGTATTTCTGATGGTGAGGAAGATGATCAAGTCAGACGGCAGCCTGAGCCTTATATCCCTCAACCGCAAACCCCGAGGCGAAGAAGAGATGAGCATGATGATGATGGCATGTGGGCTTACCCTAAAAGAGGTTGCAGGGAAACTACTCCAATAATAGCAAGAAGGAGCGATGACAGTGATGAAGACAGAGGAAGCAGAGGACCAAGAGGTTGGCCACTGACGAAAACCTCTCTCTATGGTGCAGCCTCCTCATATAGGAGCAGAGAAAGCAACCAGGACAGAGGAAGATCAAGATACCAACAGCCTAGCAGATCATATCATAGAAGAAGAAGCTTTGGGCATCAGGAGCACTCTGGGTCATGGGCATCAGAGGAAAAGAAAAGAGAGATTACTAAGCTCTGGAAGGCAAAAGGGGATAGGGTCATGCCGACTTCCTCTAATGAAACCAAAGGAAAAAACAATCAAACCTCTTCAGACTCCAGCCAATCCATAGCAAGTAAGCCCCCTCTGAGATCTTCCATCAGAAAAGGCACCAGCAAACAACTGCAGAAGGATGACAAGGACAAAACAAATGTTGCCCCATCTGTGACCATCAATTCTGAGGAATGGAATAAGATGTTTGTTGCCAAGCCTTCAGAAACCGCTCCTGTTGATCCTCTTGGCTTCCTACCTTTACTTGATGATGCTATATTCGTTAACAATGGAATAAAGGAGGAAGACCTTCAAGCTGTCAAGATTGCAACTACCAAGATCCTCTTCTCATACCTGAATGGTGAACTGCAGAAAGGTCTGGCTGCAGGCTTTGCTGATTGGTCTGCTGCTCACCTTCAGCTAAAGAACATGGCCAACTCAGACAGCATTGGTACCCCATCCCCCATCTACAAAACCCCAATCTCTGCATTGAAGCCTTTCAAGTGTAGTCCATGGACTGAGGGAACTCCTAGAATTAATGAGGCAATAGTAGTCCGTCCGCAAGCGCTGATATCCTCACCAACCCTGCAGCAGGGTGTTTCCAACCTTCCCTCCACCCCTGGGCTCCCAACTCCCACTCCTGTAAGCCCAGAAGTTAGGAAATATGCTGATGAATTAATTACTGCTGTAAATGCCAATGTAACTAATCACTGCCCTCAGGAAATCTTGCAGGACAGGGTGAATGAAAGCTCAACAGGAGGAGGGGAGGGATACTCAGCATGGTCCCCATCCCACCGTACAAGCACAAGAACCTGATGGCCAGCCATTTTCCCAGATTGTGCCATACAATCAGGGTGATGGCAGGGAGGAGCAGTGGGTGCAGGATGATGCAAGAGAGCATGATGCTGAAGGAAATGCTGATAAACAGCTCGCAACTGATCCAGAGGAGCAGCAAGGGGAGGGAGATGTGGATGAACAACCCGCACCTGATCCAGTGGGGCAAGAAGGGCACAAACAAGAGGTAACCAACCCTATTCAAAACTTCATAAGTGAAATCGCTGCACATGTACCTACAGCTATTATCTCATGCCCTCCAATACAGGAAAACCCAAACCCTCTATCACAACTCAAGAAAAGTAAGAGGCTGCAGCAACTCAACAAGGCAGACAAGCCGGTATTGAAGATGGCGCAAGAAAGGATTGCACGGATCCTTGGTGAGCTTAAGGAGGATGAGGAAATGACTAAGACTGCTAAAGAAAAGTACATGGAGAGCTACAAAAGGCCGATGTCCAAGAAAAACATTTTAAAGGTGGAGAAAGAGATTGATGAGCAGGCCCCAAAGAAGCTCAAGAAAGGAGGCAAGGGAACCACATCCTCAACCTAAACCACCACGTCTGGCTATAGTGTGTTGCCCTACTACTCTTATGGATAAGTACTTTAAGCAGTCACCTAGTTATGTCTCTCCAAGTATGGGGAATTCAGAACCTGGTATTGTAATAGCTAAGCGACTCGCGCAACCTTGGTACCACTGCTTGTATCGTCAAGCCTACTTTAAGTTGAGGACCAATTTTATTAAATGAATTGCAGACACTATAATATTTTATCCTGGAATGTTCGTGGTCTCAATGCTCCAGTTAGAAGAGACAATGTTCGCAAAATTGTAGACTTGCATCGACCGCATGTGGTTTGTCTCCAGGAAACTAAACTGAGCAGTTTCGACAATAGGACCATCTCCAGCATGTTGAGCGCTCAATTCAACCAAAATTACTGCTATTTGCCCGCCAATGAAACAAAAGAAGGAATCCTTATAGCTGCTTCTGAAGACTACTTTGATATGCTCGATCACCAGATTCACGACCACTGCATCTCGGCAAGACTGCATGATAGAGTCAACCAAGTAACCTGGACAATTACTGGTGTATATGGACCGCAACTTAACTCAGAAAAGAAACAGTTCATATCAGAGATGAGAGAGCTGAAAAACAATAACTTCATCACTGAAGATTGGATGCTGCTAGGAGATTTTAACCTAATCTACCGAAGCCAGGACAAAAACAATGGAAGAGTCCAACACAAAATGATGGATAGATTTCGGAGGGCAATAAATCATTTAGCTCTCAAAGAAATAGAATTAGAAGGAAGAGCTTTCACATGGTCAAATGAGCAACAGCAGCCAACATTAACCAGAATTGATAGAGTATTCATTTCCTCTAGTTTGGACGACAAAATCCCATGGATAAAGCTGAACGCACTGTCCACAACCATGTCTGACCATTGCACGCTTATGCTGCAACCAATGGAAGAGATCAAGGATTACAAGGGATTTAGATTTGAAAATTTTTGGACATCTATGGATGGGTTCAAGGAATGTGTGGCTCAAGCATGGTCCCAGCAAGACCCAGGAAACCCAATGCAGAGATTACACGCTAAAATGGAAAGGACTGCTAGAGCACTAAAAACCTGGTCAACAACCATGACCAGTAGAGGAAAACTTGCTTATGCAATGGCCTCCGAAATCATCTTAAGACTTGATCAAGCATAGGAATCAAGAAGCCTGACTGACGAAGAGATGGAGCTACGCAAACGTTTAAAGGCAAAGATCCTTGGACTGCTGGCAATCGAGAAATCTAGGAAAAGACAAAAGTCCCGTCTTACATGGATCAAAAAGGGTGACGCAAACACTAGATTTTTTCAGGCGGCAGCCACAATCAGGAAAAAGAGAAAGTTTATTCAATCCATTCTCCACCAAGAACACATGGTAACCATGCAGCAGGAGAAAATGGAGGCCATTCATAGTCACTTCAAAGAAATAATTGGCACTTATAAGCCAAGACAATGCAAGCTAAACCTTGAGGCATTAGGGATCCAGCATCATAACCTCATGGAACTGCAAGAACCCTTCACGGAAGAGGAAATACATAAAGCAATAATGCAAATGCCTAAGAATAAGGCTCCAAGGCCTGATGGTTTCACTGGGAAATTCTATCAAAGCTGCTGGGAGATAATCAAACGTGATATAATAAAAGCAATTGAACAGATCTTCGTCCAAAACTCACAAGGATTAGAAAATCTGAACACCTCACATGTTGTCCTTATTCCAAAGGTGGAACACCCAAAACAAGCAAAGGACTATAGGCCAATCAGCCTCATCCATAGCTTCATGAAGGTCTTCTCCAAGGTCTTAGCAATAAGACTCTCAAAGGTAATTCACCAACTTATTGAGGTCAACCAAAATGCCTTCATTAAAAAGAGATGTATACGTGACAACTTTATTTATGTACAGAAGACCATTGAGAAAATGCATAAAGCTAAGCAGTCAGCTATCTTTGTAAAACTGGACATCTCAAAAGCCTTTGACTCGGTTAACTGGACTTTTCTTTTAGAGGTACTTCAAGCATATGGTTTCCCTCCAAAGTGGACAGCCTGGATTTCAATGATGTTTCTCACCTCCACATCAAGATTCCTTGTCAATGGAGAACTAACAGATCCTATTCGGCATCAGAGGGGAGTAAGACAAGGTGACCCACTTTCTCCCCAGCTCTTCCTCCTAGCAATCAACCCTCTGCACAAAATATTTCAAAAAGCACATGAAGACGAGATTCTATCACCCCTACCAAAGAATAGGGCTAGTTTTAGAGTCTCCCTTTATGCGGATGATGCAGCTATTTTCCTAAGACCAAAGCAAAAAGACATAGATAGCATGGCATCCATCCTACAAACTTTTGGCCAAGCAACTGGACTTTTGACTAACATGGAAAAAACAGAAATCTTTCCAATAAGAGTCCCTGAACAACAAATACAAAACCTGGCTGTCCAATATGGATGTAAATGCAGCTCCTTCCCAGGAAAATACCTTGGGCTTCCTTTACACTATAAGAAAATTGGAAGAAATCAAATTCGTCCAATCATCCAGAAAATCGCAGACAGGCTGCCAGGTTGGAAGAGAGACCTTCTAAACTACACAGGCAGAGAAAAGATGATTAAATCGGTGATGTCCTCTATTCCTACTTACTTCATGACCATCTTCGGCATGCCTAAATGGGCAATTAAAGCAATAGATCGATATAGAAGAGGCTTTCTTTGGAAAGGACATGATTTAGATAATATTAAAGGAGGCCACTGTCTAGTCAACTGGAAGCAGATACTAAGACCAAAGAAACTAGGAGGTCTGGGGATAAAGGACTTGGAAAAATTTGGAAGAGCGCTAAGACTGAGATGGTTATGGCACCAGTGGGATGAAACTGCGAGACCCTGGGTTGGAATGCATGTCCTCGACGACAAGAAAGATAGGGAGTTATTCTTCAGATCAACCGTAGTTCAGATCGGAAATGGTCAAAATACACCGTTTTGGGAGGCATCATGGCTGGACGGCATGGCACCAAAAGTGTTGGCGCCAAACTTATACAAGGTGGCGCGTTTCAAGAGAAGAAGTGTCTCTACTGAACTAAAGAAACACAGCTGGATCAGGAATCTCAGAACACTCAATGATCAAACCCTTATCGATGAATTTCTACTACTGCAAACAAGAATACAGCAGGTAACACTAAATGACCAAAAGGATAAAAATTTTTGGCGATGGACAAAGGATGGTTGCTATAGCGCTAAATCAGCGTATGACATCCAATTCATCCCCCATATTTCCCTGCCTTGGACAGAAAAACTATGGAAATCAAAAGCAGAATCGAAATGTAAGTTCTTTGCTTGGCTGGCCTGCCTCAAGAAAATAAACACAGCTGACATCATGCTTAAAAAGAATTGGAATGCTGAGGAACGCTGCCCCCTTTGCTATTGCATACCTGAGACGGCCACACACATGCTCAAAGAATGCAACTATACGGAGGCTAGCTGGAAGCTTCTAACAAACAAAATAAATAAAATAGAGATACAGCCTATTATACAGCACTCCGCCAGCCTGCCGGAAATGATTTGTAAGACCAGCAAGTGCACCAAAGGAAAAAAGGAGAAGAAGGAGGCAGTGGGCATTCTCATGTATTTTTGGTGGGGCATATGGAAAGAGAGAAATCGAAGAATTTTTCAGAACAAAGAACAATCTTACGACAAAACAGTCGCCAACATCTTGGAAGATCTTAGCCTGTATAAATTAGCTACCTTGTGATCTCTTTTTTCTTTTCCTTTCTCTATCCTGGTTGCATCCAGGTTCTTATGTACTTATTGTAACTGTACTTATGCCTTTTTTTCCTTCTTAATGCATTAAGGCAGCTCTCCTGCCATTTTTCGAAAAAAAATTATTCAACAAACGGTACAACGGTACAGCGATGATGCAGTGGAAGACAAGCTCCAGCTGTCAATTACGAAGAGCTCCTAGCATTTATTTCATTTGTTAATAAGCTCCTTAGCTTTCAATCTTTTGCAAACAGTCAATCCTTAACTACTTGTGTCCTGAAAGCTACTTGCTAACCACTTTATGTCATTGCTCATGCATCTGCTTATCTTTATCCTCACTTTATGTCTGGTGTCAAAAGGGGAATACTGCTAATCATCAAGAAACCTTTTGAGGATATGCTTCGGTTTGAAAGGAATAAGCAGGCAAGGACATGTGTGTAGTTAACAGAGATGGTATGTTTGGTAAATTTTGGTGCAGAAGCCACTTACCCAGCATGGTTGGTAGTTAGTACGATGCACACAAGTGACCAGTTGAGTGGATACATATATAGACCATTTGATCATGCATTCAAGCTGATAAAGCTGCACAGTACAGTATGAGAACACTTCCGTTTCCCGTTCAAAAAAAAAAAGAACACTTCCGTTTCATATCCAAATGAAAGTGACAGCTCGGTAGGGCATTTTCGCTTAAAGAGAAATAGAAAACGAGGTGGAAATGACCAAATATACCGCAATGGATGGACAAATGGTTCCTTTTTAAAGTTATATCCTTGGTCATGTGTGAAGAATATATGTGAACAGCTGGTGCATTTACCTTAAGAAACTATGAAAACATTTGACTTGACAACGTAATGTATAATTAAGATTCCTTTAAAAGTATTTGCATTTACCCTTATTTTCTCTGTTTGTTGGGATTGTCGAGTCTAGTTGGAGACAGACTAAGCATGCACGTATAACCAGTGCTTGCAAACATAATAGTAGGATGAGCAGCAGTCATATTCACAGATCTTTCGTTAAAGAAAAGCATATCCTCAGTATCAGCACACTATGTTTCCTTTGGTATCATCCCACACATGCATTGAGTGTAAAGTGTGAACACTACAGATGCAGCTCGTACATTGAGTTCTCAGTTTCGTCCATGGTAGTGTAGCAGCATGGACAGCGGAAACAAACAAATCCCCTTGTCCTTCAGCTCTTCACATGGAGCTGTACTCCTGTCACTCTGATCAGCAAATCTCACTCCTTTCTTGGTTTCATCTGTACAATTCATCTCCTCCATTATGTGATCGTTGCCAAATCCATATTCCTGAATGCAAACAAGGGGAGAAATTAAACGTGGTATAAAATCAAGAAAAAATTGCTGTTGTGTAACCAACAGGTAAATATTATACAAGTCAGTTATGTATCTTTTCAGGCACAATTCTACTATTTCTCAAATTCAACTAACAAAATTACCTTTGTGGGATCGCTGATGTTGCACCTTCTTTTAGGGCTCATTTCCATCTGTGACAGAACACTGACCTTAAAGAAGCCAAACAAACATGCTGATTAGATACAGAAGAGGGTAAATCTTTAATAAGGAAACTGAAGTTCATGTCTAGTAAGTTGAACTAACCTTTGGGCTATTTACAGGAGAGCTTGCGGTATCTTCCAGGGAATCATCATGACCCATGGCCTTGAAAGCCTTCTTCTTCAGCTTCTTCAACTCCTTGTACTTGCCCGGCAGCAGCGCCGCAGGGGCGCGAGAAGCGGCATCAGAGATCATGGAATCCTCCTCTTCTTCCTCTTCATATTTGCTTCCATCGCCATCGTTCTCTCCCTCGGTAGCACAATATGAAGCATCTTGCCTCCTCTTCTCCTCCTCAGATAGCATGAAATCCACAAAATAATCGGTCCAAGAGCTCTCTACCGATTGAGCCTGCCCTTCACTACAGCTAAGGACACTCCTAAAAGATGAGCTACTTACTAAATCCTCCATCGTTGGTTGAGCCCACAGGTGAAGCGAGCAAGCAAACTGAAGGCTATTAACTTCTGCTAATATGTACGAATGAATGGCTTAAACACACAGTCTGGCTATATAGAGAGAGAGAGAGAGAGAGAGAGAGAGAGAGAGAGACGCTAGGTTCATGACATCACTAGGATGGGAAAAAGACAGGTAGTTGGGATGTTGAAATCAACCGTTAGATGCACTGTTTCTGTTACCAGAAAACGAAGAATATTTTCCTTGGTTTGGGTACCACTATCTAATCAGATATATAGCCTGCAAAATTCTTGCCGCAGCCCCTCTAGCATTTGACGTATGTTCACTCTTCCATCGTGACACAGATCAAATTGATTCGCGTTGCTTGCATATCAATGGTCAGATGAATTAAAGCATAAAAGGAATTTAATTGAAATTTTATCGCAGATATATCACCAATAACAGGCAATTATAAGTCTACCACAATGCTAAACATATTCAAATGGTTGATTGGAGGCTAGTATTTCAACTCTTACATTTACCAAACCATGTCAATTTGTATCATATAGCGGTTTCACAAATGGGATCCAGTCATTACATGTATGCAACCATGTCATTGATTTTTTCTTACTTTTATTTTTTATTTTGCTAAGGGGGCCAAAATAACACAAAACAAAGGAAATGACACTGAAGGTTATACAATGACAATGACAAAGAAAAAGGGGAAAGAGAGATTGTATGCAGATGTACGCAAAAGGCCCCTTTAGTTGGATCCATGTCACAGAAATGAAAAAAATCTACAACTTTGTATTGCTTCAAGGAGTTTGATTTCCAATTTTATAGTCAAAAGGTGTCAAATACACTTCATGCAAAGTTTTCAGGGGTGTCAAATTAATTTAATTTCAAATGAAAAATAGACTAAAAATTAAATTTGATGTAGCGCCTTTATGATCTTGGACAGGTAATGAAAATTTGATACTGAGGTATTGAGTACTTAGAGATAATGGCAACTTTAATTAATACCAATTCGAGGATATTCTAGTATAAGCTCATTAATATGCTTATATGCCCACGGTTTAAATTACATATCTACTGACTTATACTCCTCACTCAAAAAATCGTAAATGCGTTATATGTTCGTAATCGTACGAGCTAGAGGCAGGCATACATATTTAGCTAGTGGTATAATTAGCAGATACACCTGCTGATCAATCATGATCATGCTGCTTGCAAGCTTGCACCACTTGCATGCTAGGGATGATGACCCCGGTCATGGGGCAGTTGTTGGTTGGTTGGTCTCGGCGGTTGTTTACCGTTAGTAGCTACGTACTACTGACGGATGCTCGCACGCAGCAGTGCTCATCAGTAGTGCGCCGCACGTCTGCGTGCCGAGCCGGCGCGTCCGTTAGAGTAAGAATTTTCAGACTAGAACCTGTAATCATTGAGGCATCAAACGTAGATTATATCTTACAAGTATTGATTCTCGCATTCGAGAATAGGTCAGGAAGAGACTAAGTCGTGAAATCCGTACGTATCTCGCCTTAAATTAAGAGTCAATTAGATTGATTCCGACTGCGCAATTAACAATTGTTACAATGGGAACACCTGTTCTCGTCCTGGCTAAAATGCGTGAGATCAACTTCCTAAAACCATGGTTATAAACAAGATAATTTATATACAAATTATACACTTTACTGGTACATTGTCATAATGGTAGTCAGAATTTGCTTCAAAAAAATTGTAGTTAGAATATAATTGGATTTAAATATGTCTACTGGAAGTCATGACAATATCCGAAATGCAAATAAAACTGTCTGGACTACACAATTAACAATTGCATTTGCTAATTGATCCAACTCGGTTAATGCCAAGGCGTGACTATGACTTGACCTAACAGTTTTGTGCCTCCGTAATATAAATGATGTCATAATATCCGTCCTTACGATTTTATATCGATATTCCTGTCATACTTCTTGTTGGAAAATAATTAGAACTAAAGATGTCTAATGGAGGTCGTGACGGTATCCAAAACTGCAAATAAAAATTAGTGGAGGTAGTTGCAGATCCCCATTAGGAATAATCGATAATAGACGATTGCTTGCATAGTACTCAGGCTGCAGATACTACTAGTGTATTGCCAATATGCCATTCGACAACGTGCAGACCGCAACGTACATGCTGATGGGATATGGAGGGGTTCTATGATGTGTTCGTCTGCGGTTTGCCTGATAGAATATTTGTCTGCCTTCTCCACTGAGCGTCACACAATTTTGGTCATTGTTCTGCGGATTAAGCAACCTATAATTAATCAATCAGCTGATGCTTCAGCATGCGGTGTGAGAGTTTTCTTTGCAACAAGTGGCACCAGAACCGTTCGTTATAATATTTTCCAATTCGTGGCTACAAACTGAAATGCACTGAACTAGTAAAACTCCTTTCCTTGTGTAAAGGTTACAAACACCAATCTCCATAAACAGTTCCAGAAAACAATAACTGGATATGTATTGGATAATTACAGTGCAGTCTTCAGTAATAATGACACTTTCAGCATGAACTGCGTGCTAGCTACGGCATTTTGAGTGGCCAAAGTGGTTCCCCTACGTAGCAAACGCTGAGACTGGATGGCTAACCAAACATGCTGATAAACAGTTTAGTGATATGATTGGTGCCCATGTGCCGTGGTTGACAAACGTCCAGAGTTCCCATAGCTCCTTAGATTGTTCAGACATATGCTCCTGTATGCAGTCAGCACCAACCATCCTGTCCTGGTTTTCTGCGTGATATCTGGCCGGCAACAAGACATTCTCCTCTAAATAAGAGGAAAACGATACATTCTCAGTTAGGAGTAAAACGGCACGCAGATGTACAGAAGAATCTCTGCACTGGGTCTCAAATGTGGCTTTTAGAAGGCTGCACGTCTCGATACCCAACAGTATGCTTGAAAGAGATACAGGTACTAGGAGGGGGTCAGTCCGTTGCTAAAGCGACTTCACATACTGCTCTTGTTTTTGCAGGATTTTCGGACCGTCAAATCACATTTGTTAGTAGTAGGACTCCTTTTTTTTTCCATTCGTTAGTAGTACAGAATATGGATTTGAACTATAATTCAGTTCCTATATACTGCACTGCAATTGTTAGGGTCTTTCAGTACCCGTCATGTCTGGATGAAACATGGTCATTCACTATATGGCTCCCTGTTTCTGCACATGCATGGCTTTTTGTTTCGATCGAGATAGAATGATTAAGCCGTTGAAAAATTGTGCGTGAACACAATATAATGTGCTTCGAACGGCGTACTCGATCGTAGTTTAGCAATTCGGATAGACCTTTTGACATTCTGGTGGCAGATCATGGAGTTCTCCCTACAATGTTGAAATTGAGGAGGGCCAAAATAACAGGGACCCCATTTAGAATCCCTGGAATATATGGGATCATTGACTTGTTAAGCGAGGAATATGCATAGTGCCAGAGCACCTGCCAACTGCCTTTGACCTTTTTTGGAAGACTTGTATGCAGGAACGAATGATAGAAATGGTTCAACGTGTATCAACAATATCAATGTGGAAGTGCATATCTGTTGCACTACCTATAGAGAGAAGACCAAGTATATCAAGCTGGGAATAAAATCATTTTGATGTACCTGACATGCAATTCCGGCATTGGACCGAATGTGGACTGTAATATACCCTGCTATGTTTCTTTGCATTATCCTTGCTAACTAGTGGGATCTCAGCCGTTGCTTCCTGTGGAATCTTAAGTACTCAGATTTAACAATCTGTTGGCTTGGCCGGCGTTTAAGCTCCTCAGCAACTGGAATGTTTAAGCATGCGTCCAACTTTGCACAATGAATGGATAAATAAATAGCCTTCATAATAAGTTAATAACAACGCTGGATTCCTGAACGTAGGTTGCAGTCCGCTGAACGCAGCCAAGCGATATAGCATTGTCCGGACCCCGTGCTAAATTCGCGATGAGAGCCAGGAGTCCAAGAAACGGGGTCACATGCAGAACGAATCTTCATCAGAAGCATACAAACCCTCCATATAAAGTTCAGCGCACCACCAGCAGACCTGATGCAAGAGGAATGTCGGCAGTTTGTCGGAAGAATTAATAAGAGGATAGGAGATCCACCAAGGGATGTAAACGAGAATTTCGTCGAGAAAAAGGATAGAGAAAAGATTTATAAACAAGAATTTCTTGCGTCTGCAATATGCGTTCCAGTTTATAGGTTCGTCTGCATTCAGCTTGCCGGTGGACGGTGTCGGCGTGTCGCAAGACGCGGGCTGCCTGGAACCAACTGGAAAGTCTGCATAGGGATTAGGGAGAAAGGAGCGCGAGCTCTAGACGGGCCTGACAAAACGACTGGGTGGGTGGGCCTTTTGTGTTTGCCGCTTGATGGTCCGGAAAAAAGAGCAGAGCACACCATGCAGGAGTTCAGAATTTGGCCTTTGGGCCCATATAAAGCCTATTTTTGAAATGGGTCCATGTAAAAGGCATAGTCCCAAACCCATATTGCCATACCTAGGAATGAAAACGGTGACGAAAATTCCCGATATACCGACAATCATTTCAAAAAAAACAAAAAATGGGAAAACAGTTTTGGGAAATATGGGAACGGAAAATTTTACACGGAAATAAAAATGAAAACAATAGAGAGATTTTTTGATCGAATAAAAAGTTTATCGTTCTATCTCGAAATTTTTGTTGAAAATACCGTATACCAATGAACCTTTTCTTTACCCAACTTGCCCAAATAGACAAGCCCAACTACCTCATGTAGAAATAATGGACTCGCAAGGAAATAGTCATTGTGATTACCGTGATTTCTATCCAACGATAGCCTAACTGCCTCCATCATGATTTATTGATTTCCCTGTGCACAAAAGCCTCATTCTATCCATGCATGAACTTGATTACGCCAATATTCACATGTTAGTTTTCAATTTATTTAACCATGTGCTGAGTGGTTGTGTAAACACATGCCGTTATATACAAAATGAATTGCATGTTTATGTCAATATGAGTAGTAGCTCGGTATTTTCGATCATAATTATCGGCTTCCGAACGATATCGACATATTTTCATTCCGATAGTTTAGCTTTCGATATCCCGAAATTTTCGATATCGTTTCTATTTCCGAAGTTATCGGTTTTTTTTTTGACTAAATAATATGGTTAGAAAATAATAATGGTATTTTTTGATTGTTTCTGACCAACCCCCCCCCCCCCCCCCCCCCCCCCCCCCGAAAGGCATACTGCGTACTGCCATATACTGTGCTAAAAAAGAGATGAGGGGAAAAAAAACTGCAGCCTTACGTGCCCTCACAAGTTATTTTCTAACTATTCGTACAAAGCAATTAAAAAGAAAAACTCTGTTTACATAATGAACTCATGAACTCTTTACCTCGTTCTCCACAGTAAACTCACAAAAACCATGCGCTCTGTTTGATAATTGTTACTACTATCAAAGAAACCAACCAACAAGAAGAAGAAAGATCCCACTCGACCAAAGTACGTAAGGTGCAAACACCATACTGCTACAATAATCGGCACGCTGTGCTCGTTTAACTTCAACCCCGACCGACCGAGCGATCTACCACCCTGTAAAACAGGTCGTGCCACTCGCCACTAGACTCCACCCACGCTCACTGTACTGGGCATCAGTGCATCACCTCACTGCGTCCGCTGCACGCACCGTACCGCCGCCGTCCCTTCCATACGCTCCGCGACGTACGCGCGTACCTGGACAGTCCACCTGTGCCCCGGGGACCGTCCGTGAAAATAAAACGGGGAAATCGTGCACGGAACAACGGCGCCGATCGAGGAGGCGAGCCAGGAGTTCTCGACGGCCGCGGGCTCGAAAAATCTCCGGGCGCCCGGGAAGCGAACGAAACCTGCGAATCGACAGCGCATATGGGCAACTGGAGCTAGCGCACGGGCTGATGCGCAGCGGCCGAGTACAGGGTAGGACACCGGGGTACGTGCACCGGTGCACGGGCGCTTTCGGGCGCGTACGAACGGCAAGGGTACAAGACACGACACGAGGCGAGAGCTGGGGTCGACGGAGGGCTCCCTCGCTTTCTCGGGCTAGCTAGCTGTGTGCGCGTACAATAAGCTCTCCATGTGCAACGGTGATAGCTAGGTCTGGCTGATGGACGTACCGGTCTCGATCGGCCATGCTCTTGGCACCGGTTCACTGATGCCGTTCTCGTAGCTAGAAACGAACATGGATGTCAGTCAGTCAGTGTACAATACATAGAAGCCAAAAGTGGTTGTAAAGGCGATCTGCATTTCGACACAAAAGTTTGCAGAATTCGGTATCGATCGATCGGGACTCACTGTTTCTGCTCACCCAATCAGTTGTGCGGCCTCGTTGATTCCCGTCTCCTCACTGCAACTTGCACGGAATGAATGTGTGGACTACGGAGAATGATACAATATCTAAGGACTGCAGGACCTCAGGACCCTGCGTGAACCGGCACATATAAATCTCGATCATTTTAAAACCAAACTGAATCGTGACGCCTATGATCACGACTGGTGATCCTTGGAACCCCACTCTGACAGCGCCCGGCCTGACGACTTGACACATCGCAAGTTCGCAACGCAACCCTGCGAGACCGAGAGCCCTTTCGCCGCTGGCCATCTCACGGCATCAGGGAGGGGAGCGAGCGCGCGACAAATTAAATTGCCAACTAGATGAGATGACCCACCGCTGTGTGGCCGCCGGAAGCGGATCGTGGGATCGTCGATCGCGCTGAGGAAAACATCTTGCTGAAATCCCCCCCCCCCCCAA
>LAPY01000915.1:0-10696 GCA_000970635.1 Eragrostis tef | reverse complement strand
TGGCTGCCGCCACGGTCGCCCGCGGCGGCTAGCTGCTGCGATCCGCCGGCGGGACACGACACGACACGAAACGACGTGTCGTTGGCGTTCCCGTTTTCTCTGCCCGGCTGCGTCTTGTCGTGCGTCTCGATCAGAAAATTCTCGCCCCGGAAAACGATTATCAGGAACGCCGGCCACGACGACCGCTCGTTCTCGGATGGCGACGACGCATGCACGCGCGGTCGTCTGTCCGATATATCGATCCCTGGTGATGTTCAGGATCCTGCACGCAGCAAAGGAAGCGGTGTGTGTTTGAAAGCGGAGGCCGCGTGAGATCTGCACCCGCTTTTGTTACAACGTGAACGTGAAGGGTACTACTTTCGCTCGAAGATGCGAGCCCATGCCGGCCTGATTTCCGTCCAGGGACCCGGAAACACCTCCAGCCAGTACATCATGGGCTCCTCCTCCTGCTCAGATTGTCCAAGTGAAGAAACACGGTCGTTGGAGCTACAGTGGAGACTTGAAACAACTGCGTTTACGCGTGTGCCTGAGCATACGTTAGGCCGTCTCCCTCTCCTCCAACGGTACACTAAAAATTATGAACCACTAACTACGGTGCTGGTGCTGCTGTTCGTACGTCGGTCTATCCTCGAGGACCTCCACTGAGACGTGGCATGAACGTCTGTCTATTGAAGAAAGCCCGCATGCCATTGGTTGAAACCGAAACTTCGGTTGACTTGGGTACGTGCGTAGGGGCGACCGTATTTTGAGTACGTACCGCTGTGCATTTGCAGGACGTGTGAAACGGAGGGGGTTGGTTCACATGGGCGAGTGCGCAACGTTTTGCTTACGGGCGTTTTATTTTTTTTTTCGAAGCAATATAAAATGTTTTCTCTGTATGCGGGTCAATTGCTTTTGCCGCGGTTAAACTTTCATTTCTCTAGGCAATCAAACCAAGATTCAGGCCATAAATCATCGACCTGTTCCGAGTATCTTTTTAAATGCAAATAATAAAAAAAACATCGTGTAAAGTCCATCCGACTGCGATGACGAACCAGTTGACTTTTTCCAACCCAGAACTTGGTTTCATTATGACCCTCCAAAAAAGGAAAAAAAAAAACAAAGGAAGAACACGTCGAAACTGAGCCGAAGAATCATAGTCCCATCCGTTGAATATCTGCAGTATCAAATCCTCGGTCACAACACGCCCTTCCGTAGTGGTTCTCGTCCGTCATCGTCGTCGACATTTCACTCCTACTCCTACCTCTCAATTCCTCCGCCGTAACCTCCATGGCGTCCATCCCGCGCGTCACGTGATGCGGGATCAGTGACAGTGACGGTGACGCTTCCTGCTCGTTGCCACAGAAGTTACAGATGGAGTAGTAGGTGATTAGAACATTGGTTAGATCTGTGATCCCGGGATCGATTTACCAGGCAATTAATCGAGATGCAATCCGTCCTGCCGGCCTCTGGATCGTGCGTGCCGATCGGTTAAACTATGCAGCCGGCCACCGTATCCTGTGACCGTGGAGCTGGCACCGTGCCGCGTCCGGACAAAACGAAACAGAAGGAGATGGCGTGATTCACCTGCAGCAGCAGAGTTTTCTTTCTGTACCGCGTGCACGGCGATCGACGCCATCTGATCTACTGCCACAGTGCGATGGTAATCTGGAACGAAGCAGAGACGTGAGTTCAGGTGGAGTCTGTCCGGATCGGCTACAGTTGCGGCGCATGGGAACGATGCGGGTTGGTACTGGCTGCGGCCTGCATGCGAGTGGTGCCGTCGCGCGCGCGCGAGCGTGCACACGGATGGATGGATGGACGGACGGACGGTTGACTTGGCGCCGGGGCCGGCTGCGTGATCGGCTGACCGCGTCCGCAGTCCGCTCGCTTTTGGGACGGTCGTCGTTCGTCGCCGTCGTCACCACGGAAGCAAAAGCATTTGGGCTACTTTGACGTTTTTGGGCTACTTTGTTCGCCGGTAATGTTGCAAAAGCATTATGGATAAAATTAAGGTGAACAGTTTTGACAAATCGAATTCGCAATCACTTAATTCACAACTTTTACATTTGCAATCCTTACCTATGTGTTTCCTGCTACTCAACATCTTATACAAAACAACAAGAAAAATGTCGGTCTGATCCTATCCATGACGCATCCGTGCTCCCCATCATGCCCTATTCTCAAATCCGTCATCACCAAAGCTGAGCCTTAACCCCACCGCCACCAGAAGCCGCCACCGCGAGGCCTCACTGGAGTCCGCTACTTGAAGCCGTCATCCCAAATCGTGACCGCGTCAATAGGCCGCACAAAACGACACATCCTCATCTGGACGCTAACAACATGCTCATGGTCATCCTCATCCTATAGCCATCCTTAACCTCATTGCTTCCAACGTGAACCCAAATTCCACAGCCGTCGCTAGCTTTACTGGAATCCGCCACCTAAAGTCATGACCACGTCTACCCCGTCGCCACCCAAGCTCAGACTCCAAGTCACGGCCGTCCACGGAAGCCGTGCGATGATGGTATCTGCGCACCTGTGCAAGGCAAAGCAAAATATTGGTATCTGCGTAGGCCATGGGGAAGTAGACGTGACATTAGTAATCGACAATAGCGTATTGTAGCTCCATAAATAACCCAACGTTGGACTTGTATTTTGATAATCGGAAACATATGCCCCCCCTCCTCTATTTTTTTTTTATAATTCAATATAGGAGAAGGAAAAGTCAAGAAGGTACTTAGATATGCATGTTTTCAGCAAGTTATCTTTCAAAAGAGTTATTTATTGTTTCATTAAAGGATCACTGTTGTATATGGTAGTGACTTTACTCGCAATATCGGTTTATCGTGTGCCACACTTAGTTATTTCTAAGCTACGGATCAAGTGTCTTGCCAGCCATGGTTTGATGTGTTTTGATGCTCAAAATCGCTCTATAGATTCCGAAAATATGAGGACCTCTTGCCGTATAGAGCTCCGAAAATACGTAGATTTTTAAGCATCGACTTCCATCTCTCCGTACAGAGTCATCCCGTACGAAAGAGATAATAAGTTTTCGAAAAGGAGAACGAAAGAGATAATAAACAAAAATGAAAAAAAGGGACCAGAAATCGTCACTCCACTTGTTCCCTTTTCAGGACCCGCGGTTCGTCGTCTCGCAACCGTATGCCGCCGTATCCATCCAGAAACACATCCACGAGAGGCTTCCGACAGGTCCAGCGTGATCGCGCGGCACACCACGGTGCACTGCCAATCTCCATTCATGGCGTGCAACTAGCTGGAATGCATGCAGGTGCGCGACCGGCGCCATAATCCTCGGTTCTGGCAAGCGATCGATGGATCCCAGCGCCGGTTCGTCCCTGCACAAAAACGATGCCACCAATCGAGCACGCACCCGAGGTCCTTTCACGGACACGTTTTCATGTTCCCGTTCTGCTTTGCCCACCATCGCAAGCTATCGATGTTGCGAGGCCGCGAGCGCGCGCGTGAGCTGTTCGCATCTGGGCGCTCGGCAACTCGCTCGAGTCACGCGAACACGGCGCGCACCCCGATCCATCAGGAGCGGCACGGGCAGCAACTGTGTTCGCATCGCTTTTTGGGAGAATCGAGTGTTGGGTTTTTGGTCGGCCTTTTTTAGCTTTCGCAGAGCTCGCAGTCATGTGTCATGGCTGAAAAAAGGTTCGGGTTCTGATGATCACAGTACGAGCTGAGTCGCAGCAGGCATCTCGTGATCCCTGTGGTGTGGAGAAAGGGATGGGTTAACGGTGCGCTAATTACTCTGGCTGGTTCGATTAGCCTGGCAGCGCTAACCACGAGAGTAGAGTGAAGAAGGGTTCCCGTTCGTTTTATTTAGCACTAAATTTTAGAGGGTTCTAAACAAAAAAAATCTAGTACTAAATAAAATTTAATGACAAAACCTTTTTTACAGATGTGTACATCTTTACGAGACGAATCTAATGAGTCTAATTAATCTATGTTTTGCTACAGTCATGCTACAGTAACCATCGTCTAAACACGGCTTGCTTATCCTTATTAGACTCGTCTCGCGAATTAGACTAGAAGTTCTGCAGTTAGTTTTGTAATTAAACTTTATTTAATACTCTTAAATGACAAGATTCTTTGTTTAGATCCCTCTAAATTTTAGACCCCATGAAACGAACACCCCATCAGGCTGTGAGGCCAACGAATAATCGTTGATTGGTTTGAGCTGTGACAAGTACCTTTAATTTGTTTGGATTTTGTTTTTGCAACCTTTTTTGTTAAAAAAAAATTGCCGCCGTATCCATCCAGAAACACATCCACGAGAGGCTTCCGACAGGTCCAGCGTGATCGCGCGGCACACCACGGTGCACTGCCAATCTCCATTCATGGCGTGCAACTAGCTGGAATGCATGCAGGTGCGCGACCGGCGCCATAATCCTCGGTTCTGGCAAGCGATCGATGGATCCCAGCGCCGGTTCGTCCCTGCACAAAAACGATGCCACCAATCGAGCACGCACCCGAGGTCCTTTCACGGACACGTTTTCATGTTCCCGTTCTGCTTTGCCCACCATCGCAAGCTATCGATGTTGCGAGGCCGCGAGCGCGCGCGTGAGCTGTTCGCATCTGGGCGCTCGGCAACTCGCTCGAGTCACGCGAACACGGCGCGCACCCCGATCCATCAGGAGCGGCACGGGCAGCAACTGTGTTCGCATCGCTTTTTGGGAGAATCGAGTGTTGGGTTTTTGGTCGGCCTTTTTTAGCTTTCGCAGAGCTCGCAGTCATGTGTCATGGCTGAAAAAAGGTTCGGGTTCTGATGATCACAGTACGAGCTGAGTCGCAGCAGGCATCTCGTGATCCCTGTGGTGTGGAGAAAGGGATGGGTTAACGGTGCGCTAATTACTCTGGCTGGTTCGATTAGCCTGGCAGCGCTAACCACGAGAGTAGAGTGAAGAAGGGTTCCCGTTCGTTTTATTTAGCACTAAATTTTAGAGGGTTCTAAACAAAAAAAATCTAGTACTAAATAAAATTTAATGACAAAACCTTTTTTACAGATGTGTACATCTTTACGAGACGAATCTAATGAGTCTAATTAATCTATGTTTTGCTACAGTCATGCTACAGTAACCATCGTCTAAACACGGCTTGCTTATCCTTATTAGACTCGTCTCGCGAATTAGACTAGAAGTTCTGCAGTTAGTTTTGTAATTAAACTTTATTTAATACTCTTAAATGACAAGATTCTTTGTTTAGATCCCTCTAAATTTTAGACCCCATGAAACGAACACCCCATCAGGCTGTGAGGCCAACGAATAATCGTTGATTGGTTTGAGCTGTGACAAGTACCTTTAATTTGTTTGGATTTTGTTTTTGCAACCTTTTTTGTTAAAAAAAAATTGGTTTGTGGCGCGTAACCGTAGAGTGGACCAGTGATGCTGGGAGATGCCTGATTTAACGTATCGTTTCTTTGCACAGGGGGCAGGATCTTTTTGAGCAGGACTAGGATTGATTTCAGAAATGGAAAAGAAGTGGCCTCAATAATACGTACGATCCATATTCTTGTCATTTTCTCCATTTTGCAAAGCATGATCATTTTGGTACGTGTTGTCTTGTTTTCTTTGGGAGCCTTTTTTTTGTGTGTGTGGAGGATTTGCTTAGTAAAGCAACTATAAAACTCAGAAAGAAGGTGGACATGACTAAAATCTCATAGGATATTGGAATCTTTTGTCTCAAAACCTCGTAGGATTTTTTTAAAAGATAGAAGCAAGTGTTTTTCCTGTCGAAGTACCATAGTGCAATTTTGATCACGGAAAGAAATGGTTCTACATTTTATTCGAGTGCCAATTTAGTAAATTATAGATTAAAGGGAAAATATGTTCACACTTTTATTCTAGTTCTAGGTGAAGGACCTACTGGATTATGAGATTGAATATCATAGAATGCACAAACAAAAGATGAAAAGAAACTAAAAACAACTCTCTCCTTGCGCTGCGGGTCCGGAAACTAGCACGCTGCGGCGGTTGGCTTTACTTCACCTAGAGCATGCTCTGATACAAAACTACACTTGATCCATGATTGCCATGACTAATTTACTCAACTATGTTAAATTATCACACGATTCCTGATTGATCTTATTTAATCAATCCATACAAAAGTAATGTCTAGAACTATACTTGGTGGCTGTCACGAATTAATATTACATATCAGTCGTGTTGGGACTTTAGGTGTAATGATCATGTCAATCACAACACAATAAGGTCCTTGATGGAGACCAGACAGAGATATCATCTTCAATTCTTGCCCCGGTGCCGATAATAACATATATACTCTTACACTGCAACTAAAACGGGCAAACATCGTTGATGCCTAAAGATGTTCGGTGCAGCTATCCATGATAAGGTAAACTACCAGCTGTTTGTTTGGCTGCTTTGCAGCCGGCAGCAGCAGTCGATACATTGTTCGTAGTTATTATTTCAGCAGCAGTTACAATGTTCACAATTATTTTTTAAAAGTCACAGCCACAGCCGCAGCCTGCCGAACAGGGCCTACAAATGCTCGAACAGTTATACAACAATTGCAACTGATAACCATACCCATTGATTCTGAGGATCCGTACCTAACAGCTTGACCTGAGGAAATCCGTTTCTTGGATGGCTGAAATGTCTCTTGCGTGCATGGTTAACGTTAAAAATCTTTGTGCGGGCTTTGGTTTATGTGCCCAATTAAGCGATGTGGCAACCACCGGTACGTACGTCGTCCGAAAATATTAATTCAGACCGCAGACAAGTGTGCGGTGACTCATTCCATATTTGTCTACTGGACTGGGACGGTTGTTGGTCTATCTAGGCTGCATAGTATGGAAAATTTTGGTCTACTAGAGGAAGGCAGCATATACTATATTAGACTCATGTCATCGAATTCGATCGGATCCTTGATTGACGAAGAGTGCACGCAAAACAGAGAGCTAACTGCTTCTGTTATGGTGAATAACTCAGCTGGCAGAGGGCAGGAGTTGTAAAGTACAATTGCAGAGGTAAACTTAAGAATACAGGTTTCATCTTTCATGGCATATTTCTTGATGATTATATAAACAAACAAACAAGAAGTTATACTATTTCACCTTTCACAATAAACTAATTAATTAACAACTGACGGCAAGCACAGGATTTAACAACCTTGAAAGGCATCATCTTCTTTCCTTTTGAGAAGCACTACTTAATCCTTGACAGCGCTACCACTACCGAAAGAGTAGAGCACAAAAGTAGACAAGTGGATCGGAGTCACAAACCACAGCCACAAAGAATATAACACTTTCCTAGCTAGCTCCTTTGCCTTCCCTTGAAGCACATCACTACTTATGTTCAGACAACTGCATGAAAAAGCTACTCAGATCCATCATACCCGCATCATCAGATCACAAAGATATGTACGTGTAGACAGAGATGCTCGATCCAACCAATGGTCTTGTTTACTCGCATCGTGGATCGTTCGCCTAGCTCATGATGCGTCCTATCATCAACAAGTAAACGACATGGGCACTTCGTTATACCCCATCATATGTTTGGCGGCACCACGCGAGCTTGCTTGTGCGAGTTGCATTGCACCCACAACCTTGGTGTGCCATATTGTGCATAGGTTGTTCAGTTGCTGTAATGATGCCAAAGCGTGTGTCGGTGAGTAGCATGCACTCCCTTCTTCAAATACTAGTCGATTTCATTTCAAAAAAAAAAAATACTAGTCGATTTGGCAAATGTTCTCGTCAAACTTTGAAGCACTCTGACCATATATAACATGTAAAATATATATTAGTTCGTTGATTTTATCACGCTCAACTTGTAGATTTGCCGGTGGCAATGTGGCTAGCTACACGTACTAAAAAGGCGGCATAATAAAGTATTGCTGCCTCCTGCCTGCACCCACTCCATCAAAAATCATCAGCAAGGCACCCGGCTGATCAAATGCATTCCCCTGCTCCAGTGGTTCTGGTAGCACCATGTCATATGTGATGATGTTGATAGCCGGTAGCCATGCAAGTCTTTTTGGGTAGCTGCTACAAGCTCTGCTTGTGCAGTATTCGTGCATGTTTGGCACCGGCCGGCCGGTTGCAGCCATCCAACGGTTCACACTTGGAAGCCCGTGCTCGATTGCACTTTCTCATCACAGGTTCGATCGGCTGCGTGTTGGCTCCATTTCAATTTATCTATCAACAGGGTGCGGACCTGAGTCGTCGTCTACTAGATCTTTTCGGCAGCCGCTTGGCAAAGAGAGAAAGATTTCTCGCATCATCCTGGACACCTCGCCGTTGAGCTGTTGCCGTCTAGTCCGTGCCGGGCCGCCGCGGTGTGGCCTGCATGGCGTGTAGCTGTAACGAACCTTCACGTGTAGATTTTGCTGATGTGACCGTGCGACAGAAGTCAAACACAACCATTCAAGGAAAAGATACTAGCGTGGAGGGTGTCGATAGGCTTGAGGATACATGTGTATGGTATAGCAGGTGTACGTAAAAAGCGTGTCACAAAAAAAGGTGTACGTAAAAAGAGGAGACAGAAAGAAGAAGCCTTAGCCGTTCAAATGTCCAGTTATTATAATTTCCACTCGCAAAAAATAACGTTTATATATACTCTTGATGCGACTTGTATTGTATTTTTTTTATCTATACTAGTCTGTACACGTCGAAACATAAGTTAACTAACCTAAGGGGTGAAATAACTTGTTTGGAAACATCTGATCGATCCATGAAATCCAAGCGTTCCAATCAACCACAGGTTACTTTCTTAAAAGAAAAACGATAGGTTGGTACCAACTCATTTGCCGAAAGATGGTGGTAACGTTATCAAAACTGAGTTGTTGCCGAAAAGGAGCAGTACCGGGCAGCAAGGGAGCAAGATAAATGCAGAAAGCCAGGAAGATGCGTTCGTCACCTGCCAATATCCTCATCAGGTTTCAGAACAGTCCAGTTTATCAGATGCTTCATCGCTTGAAGAATCAAGTCGAATTGATTAACTTTCAGTTCAGATCAGCACAAAGTAGGGCACATTAATTTTTCTCTATCCAAGCATACGGCAGAATCAGGTTCTCCTATCTCTAAATGCTTTAATTCAGAACTTGTGTGAAAATTCTTCTGCTGAAATGGGAGGTCGGAACATGACTTCCGAAATGGTTACCTCGCATAGTTGCTGTGGAAAGAGGTAGATACTGCTTCTTTTTAGGGAAAGGAGCAATAGTGAAAGGACGTGCGCAACTGGCCACACACCACACCAAACAAAGATTCTAACCTCTCAACTTATTTGGAACATGCTTCAGATGGTAGCTACGTGAACTTTGGTTGAAGTTACTTCGAAATGAAGAACCATCTTGGCAGAAACTGAAGCTGCAGTTGAAATTCTCCTAGAAATTGCTTCTATGTTCGTTCTTGGAAGCTGTTTCGCTGCCTTGTCTGTGCAGTAAGAAGTCAGAATAGACCACCGAACAAGAAACACTTTCGTCAACAAGCAGGGAAACTGAAGGATGGCGGTATTATTAGTTAAGCAGAGATGATGTCATCGAGGTAGTGAAGACTGTTCTTCCAAGCTGGCAATGCTCGGCTGCTGACTGTCATTAGGTTTTTTCTTAAGAGCATTCTTTACCTCCTCCTCTTTCTTATCAACAAAAGAGATCAGTGACTTGATGGTTGTTAACCTTGCTGGTCGATTTATAATCTGAGGTTCCTGAAACTTAACCTCAACCTGATTATTGTATCTGCTGTACTGGCACAATATGCGC
Organism: Eragrostis tef; assembly: GCA_000970635.1. Classification (NCBI taxonomy): domain Eukaryota; kingdom Viridiplantae; phylum Streptophyta; class Magnoliopsida; order Poales; family Poaceae; genus Eragrostis; species Eragrostis tef. Next base: position 976 of record LAPY01000915.1, on the reverse strand, counting down.
AGGAAGAAAATCACAAGAGCAAGGACACATGCCAGTCCACAGATGAGGAAGAGGCCCCAGAAGCTTGACAGATTCAAGGAGTTTGACCCAACATTATTGTCGGCGCCGCATTCCGTACCAGCTAGCCATTCGTCGTGCATCCTCTGGAGATTGCCATTCTCTGATAGTGTCAGGATCGCTGTTGACAAGTCTTCAGCAAAAGGGGAATCTCTTGGGAAGGCCTGCACCAATATAGAGTGTAATCACAATATATTCTTAAGAGAATAATTAAAGGTATTCAATTATGATGTTCTCAGAAAAAAATATTGAATTATGACAAATTCACTTACAAATCCCCATCCACTTTTTGTGAAAACCTGACCAACAGTCTTGAATTTGCAGTGTTTTGACAAAAATATCTCAACATATGGAAGCTCGTCGATTATTGCAGCAACACCACCATTTCCTGACCCTAGCTCTAGTGCTCTTTCATAATCTGATGGGCTATTTAGTGGCACCAAGCGGGACTCAGCGATATTGAGCTCCTCCACTAGATAGTTTCTGGAAAAAGATCCAACTTGATAGCCAATTGCACTTGAGCTGGAGATCAAACTATCAAGGCCCTGTATACCTGATGTCAGCTCCTGAACTGTGAGAAGTGACGTCAAGCTTGCCGTGTAGCTTGAATTAATAATCAACACAACAAAAAGCCAAATAAGCAGCACAAATCTACCAAGCGCGCTAACTGTGTTCTCTCCTGTGCAAATCAACAAGAAAGGAGGAGTTAAGAATGAACTAGGCAACCTTGAAAAGTAGTTTGACAAGTTATACTTCAAACTTACTGTGCGAAAAGAACATGGTAGAGAAGCTAAACCTGAAAAGGCACAACATTTCCAAGAATTAAATCAAGAAAAATTATTTTTATTACCTGAATATAAAAAAGATATGAAGTACTAACCAGCACACTGTCATAATTTGCTGCCTTGGAGGCCCACGG
>LAPY01000914.1:138981-149202 GCA_000970635.1 Eragrostis tef | reverse complement strand
GTCGGCGGTGACGGAGACGATGACCTTCTCGGACGGCTCGAACGCGCGCTCCTTGAGCGCCTCGTCGTCATCGGAGATGGCGGAGATGAATGACGAGCGGCGGAGGAGGGCGCGCGATTCGGCGTTGGAGGCGGTAGGCGAGGAGACGGCGGGCTCTCCGGCGGCAGCGTGGTCGGCGGCCATTTTTGGGCGGAGGGGCCGGATGCTCACGTGCTTCTGGACCCGCGTGGCCCCTGGCGTTCCCTAATCAAGTGCCGATCTCTGTTGCCGCGGGTTTTGGGGACTCCTATGTTTAGCTCCGTTCCCCAGCATTTTCGTGTGCGTTAAAAAAAAGATTTTCGTTTGCGCTTAAGATATCAACATAATCTTTGTGCATCTTGTGGTAATTCGTATGGGAAACGCAACAGAAATCCTTGCGTCTCTAGGTGACTGGTGATTTGAGTGACCAGAATTTACTATCACCGTCAATATAAGCTTCATATTAAATTTTATCTCTTATTTGGGAGAGTATGTTTCATTTTAGTCTGTCATGTTACAAACAATAACATATGTTAAACAAATTATAATTTGACCAAAGTGCAAATTTAAGTAGCATATTTATAGTACAAAAGAAAAATAGCCAATGCAAACCAAGTTTCAGCGGAATCATGAATGAAACCATGGATGCAGAGAGATGACAAGAAACGTGCATACAATATTTTTTTTACAAAAAAAATCCTTGACCAAACACAAGACAATAGGTCGCAACTCAACTTCCTAATAATCGAGGCAGGGCACTTGATTGCTCATGAGTTTCACCGGCCATATGGAGGATGTGTTTCTAGCGGCAAAGGAAGAACAAAAATCTATTGATTGAGGGCTCAATTGATGACGCACATCGCCGATGCAACCGTACGAGAGTGCGGACCTTGTTATGTGGAGGACTTGAGTTGATTGCTCACGTTCAGGATAATCAATAACGTTTCTTCTCTTCTTCTTTTTCTTTTGAAACAAACGTTTCTTCTCTCTGCAAAAGTAGATAAACTTTTAGCAATTTTAGAATCGTGGAAGCAAAAATGCCAGTGCTGAGCGTGAAAAGAGCAAATTTTCTGGTGGCCGACTGGCCGGTCGAGCTGGCCCGCTTGCCTCGCTCCCACGTGGAAGAGCAGATGGGCGGTGGTGTCATCCACGCGATTCCACCCCGGCTCCACGTCCACCCAGCCCAGGCCAGCCGCGGCCGTCCACGAGTTCCTCTTGGTTGGCCCACAGGTCAGCGTCAGTGATGCCCCCCGAAAGAATCCGAGTCGAGCTTGGCTACCCACGCACGGTGGCGGACAGAAACGGACGAGGCGGGCGGGCAGCAGAGCTATCAAAAAGGCCTATCTATCGCCACCGCGGGCAGCCCCACGCCCGCAGAGGCACGGGGAGAATAAACTAGGGGTCACCGCGCCGCAGCCCGCCGGCGCCGGCCCACATGCCGATCGCCTCCTGCATCCGCGCGTCGTCCGCAGCGCACCTCCGCCGCAGGCTCCCCCCTCCCCCTGCGCCGCCTCGGGGTCGCCGCCGCGTCCGCGTCGCCCTTCGACGAGCTCCACGCGCGGGGGAGGCCCGTACATGGACCCTCCAAGGTGAGCGCCCTCTCTCCTTCCTCGGTCGCATCGCCACCAGCGACCACCTACCCCTTGTTTTTTTCCCCAATTGATTGAATAGTTTGGCGTGTCGTGTTGGATAGTAAGTACCAGTACTCCGGGGATTCCATCGCGGTGATTTTGATGTTTGGTGGCACAAAGAAGCTGTCGATTAACTTGTAGTTTGAGATTTGATTGGCGGTCAGATTCATGGGCTAATTGGAGGATGAAGATCTGGTGTCGAGTCTAATATGCTGTCTACTACTTGCGATCCTCTGTGGCTGTGGCCTTTTGATATGGGTGAGCTTAGAGGGATTACCTCTCGAATTCAAATGGTCCATCCTTTGATGACGGGGTGTGTAATCACCCCTTGGCCGCCTGCAGGACTGAGATTGTGTCGATGTCTGTGCTCTACTAATTCTATTAGCGGAGCAAGAAGAGGAGCAACGGTTGCGAGTTAGTTACTCACAAACTAGATTGAATTTTGGCTGACTGCTGCTGAATGGTTTTATATGCTAAGATGAGATGCACTCAAGTGGCTAATTGTTTTCTCATCTCATCGAGAGAGAGAATAGAACTTGATGCTCACGCAGTTTTAGTATTTTGAGGGTAAAGCTTCTGTATAGAGAAGCGCGATTTTGCTACACACGAGTGTTCTGCAAGACTGGACACTTCAATCAATGAAGTTTTAGCTGTCTGAGCATGAATTTAGGATTAGTAGATCATCAGAAATGATGGCGGCCAGGAATGGCATTTTCCTATTGTCTTATTGATAGCTCAAAACATTTTATGTTACTTGGTATCATCTTGAAGCTCTGAACTATCTAGCTCTGTGAGATTTTTCAATAGTTTCTTGGTATTTCTGGCTCATATTGAGCTGAAAGCCAAAGTTGCTCTTAACACTGAGAATTTTGTGGTTAGTCTGTATTGGCTGAATTTATCAATGGCTTGATAGATTAGAATATAAGATGCCGCTTGACATTTTAGATGAAGGTTCTTGTAGATTGCTCTAGATTCTTGGATTTGTTGGGAGTTTTGAGCGAGGTCATTCTCATCATTGCTGTAGGATGTTGTCATCTGGACTGTAACAGTTCCATTCCTGATATATAGCAATGTGTTTGTCATAAAGAGCAACATAATAAATATATTTGTTATCATACAGAAGCAGAACTTGCGGCCAACAATGATGTTAATGAGTAAACTTTTAATGCTCCTTTTCCTTGAGATTTTCCTTTCTGAATGCTAAGTTGGGATTCTTTACCATGTAACTTTACCAGTTACCAACCATAGGTCCTGTAGACATAACTGCATGGGAAATACTGTCACTTTGTGATTTTGATCGGTCAGTGATCTTGCAACAGGTGTGATCAATATATATCTAGACTCTGAAATACTTACCTACTAGGAGGAGACTGTTACGAGTGAAGTTTTCCTTTTAACTTTAAGTTGTCAAGGATTACAACTGATGAAGTTCCTAGATGCACGATATTACTGTTATTTAGACCTGCTTGAGCTTTCCTTGTCTAAATTGCATATTCAAATTATTTTCATCATACTGTAAAGTGCGTTTTGAATAATGACGTGTTTGGTTTTCTTTGTAGAAATCCATGCTCTGGAACCTGATACAGGATATAGAACCTTTGGACCTGAGTGTCATTCAGAAAGATGTTGCTCCTGAAACTGTTGATGCAATGAAGAGGACCATTTCTGGCATGTTGGGTCTGCTTCCATCTGACCAGTTCCGTGTTGTTGTAGAAGCTCTTTGGAACCCCTTCTTCAAGTTATTAGTATCTTCAATTATGACTGGGTATGCTTTCTGGTTGAAAGATCTGTTTATAATAATGATCATCGTGACTATTTTCTAAGACCGTTGCATTGTTAGACATGTGATTTACATTTCCTGTTGTTAGAATTGTGAATTCATAGTCAACATGCTCTTACCTTACACCACATGCATGGGTCCATAAAATACCCTCATATGAAACTGATGCAATTAATTATTCATTTGTTAAAATTAATATAGCATATGGATCTAGAAGTAATAACAAATGCCCTCTTTAGAGTTCTCCGTTCTGTTTGGGGGTTGTTAGGCATGGATGGGATAGATGGATTGGTCATTAATTTTTCATTTGTAAGAATAATCTGTCTTGTTCTGAACTGATGTTAGCACCTTTATAATCTTTTCAAAAACATGCTAATGAAAATGAAAGTTAGCTACATGCTTTATCACTGTTTGTTTTTCGATTGCTGTTCGATAATCCTTTGGCCCTGATAAACTTTGTTTGGAGTCCTGACCTTATTGTTTAATAATGTGAACCTCTCTCCCATGTGATAATTCTTATGATTTGTTTCCTGTAATAGATGTAATGAATAAATTAATTGCTGAGATCACAAAAATCCTATTCTTTGTTTTGGAAATAAAAGTTACATGTTGCTTTTATGAAACTCTAATCTTTATTTCATTTTTGCTTCTAGGTATACACTACGCAATGCTGAATACAGGCTTTCTTTTGAAAGAAATCTAGAACTTTCTGAAGAGGATGCAGAGTGTCCAAAAAGTGACATCGTTGAAGATAATCATCCCAACATCAATTTGGGTAGTCCTGTCACTATTTTCAGATTATCAGAAGAGGACCTGCCCCAGGACCCTGCAAGAACTGATGAAGAGTTGTCATGTGAAAATATGGGAGAAGAGCTAGGAAACTTGACACATTATACGAAGTTATACGAGAGGACCTGCCCCAGGACCCTGCAAGAACTGATGAAGAGTTGTCATGTGAAAATATGGGAGAAGAGCTAGGAAACTTGACACCTCAAGCAGAAGAGTACATTAGTCAGATGCAATCTCGTCTGGATGCGATGAAAAAGGTAACATAATCTCAGTCTGGTTAGAACCATGTCACCTTAATTGCATTCGTTGTTTATTAATGCATCTATTCCTATTGGCCATCGGGCATCTTAATCTGCAATTTCAGTAGTCTAATTCATTAAGTCCGATTCTTCACAAATGAGAATATTGCATTTACCTAATAGCAAGGTCAGAAATAACATGGGAGTTGTGATTATGCACAGCAGATAATGTGCTTCACTTGAGCTTACCCTCTACATCTATGATGTTTAGCTCAATTTATACTAGATTGATGAAACACAGTGATACGTTTGTTGTAGAATAATTTGTTTTCATTTTTCTCATTTTTTTTGCCTGTTTGTCACCAATTCACTTCACTCAGATGGTTTACTATAATAATCTCCCATGTGTTTTCATGTTAACACACAACTGTGTTGATACTATGGAAATGCTTTCGATTGAATACATGTTTATTTGTTTGAGAAATCCTTGATTTAGTGGCACCGATATAGAGAATGCAGATTTCTCTCGATTAATGCGATTTCTTTGTGTTATCTCTTATTTCTATCATCTGTGCCTGCTTCAGTTTTGCAGTTCGGAGCAGATTCAAAAAGCCACCTCAGATATCTGACTCACAGTTTCAAGTCTGACAAATATCTGAGGTGGCTTTTTGAATATACTCCGAACTGGACTAGCGAGCCTTTGGGCAAAGAATCTGAACTAATTGCGCTAATGTTGACTCTCTGGCATTGGTGTGACCAGAAATGATTTGATCATTTTGAAACTGGCTGTGCTATGTGTCTATTGGTGTATTCAAATTTGAAGGCTTATTGTTTTTTTTCATATTGCAGGAGTTACATGACCTCAGGAGAAAAAATTCTGCCTTACAGATGCAACAGTTCGTTGGTGAAGAAAAAAATGATTTGCTAGACTATTTGAGGTCATTAACGCCTGAGAAGGTATGTTTTAAATAAAGAAAGTCTCTTGCACATAATCTACTTAAATGAGATAATAAATGTTCTTAACGAACTCACAAACATAGAACAAAGTTAGAAGGTTGATCTTGTGTTCCTCTTCTGTTCAGTGGCCTAACCTAACTGCTTTCAACAGGTTGCTGAACTATCAGAGTCTTCTTGTCCAGGCGTACAGGAAGCAATTCATTCTGTAGTTCATGGTCTGCTAGCTACACTTTCCCCCCAGATACATTCAAGGGTCCCTCCGCCGATGGATAATGCTGCTGGGGGTGCCCTAAACCTTGGGGGTGAGGATGATGACTGTGCAGAGCTTGTCGAGAATGCTTCCCTCCCATTTCAGCCCCTAATATCTGTTCCCCGCGACTATCTGGCACGATTACTGTTCTGGTAATACGAAGGAGACTGACTAGGCAGTTTTTGCTTGGCGCTATTCTTTCATGTACAACTACTGACCTTTTTTTTTTCTTTGAGCTGTTTAGGTGCATGCTGCTTGGTCACTACATCCGGGGTCTGGAGTACCGGTTAGAGCTGGCGCAGCTTCTGCGAATATCTAGCGATGTTGGTTCTTTCGCTAGTGATGATCATGTTGTTTGAGGTTGCCATGTTGATTGACATTCCTAGCCAGATTGAATGGAAATCCTTGGCTGAGAAATGGTGGAGGTGGTGATTACTCTTCATTCCATATCACAAAGGATGCCCTGAACTGGGACCACAGAGCCAAGTTCGTGTTGTAGTTTTTGTAAAGTCAGAAAACTGCCATTCAGATGTAAAGTTAGTGTTATATATGGATGCACACTATTTTCTTCTTTTTCTTTGCTATACGAAGTTATTACGCATTTTTTTTGCCTGTTTGTCACCAATTCACTTCACTCAGATGGTTTACTATAATAATCTCCCATGTGTTTTCATGTTAACACACAACTGTGTTGATACTATGGAAATGCTTTCGATTGAATACATGTTTATTTGTTTGAGAAATCCTTGATTTAGTGGCACCGATATAGAGAATGCAGATTTCTCTCGATTAATGCGATTTCTTTGTGTTATCTCTTATTTCTATCATCTGTGCCTGCTTCAGTTTTGCAGTTCGGAGCAGATTCAAAAAGCCACCTCAGATATCTGACTCACAGTTTCAAGTCTGACAAATATCTGAGGTGGCTTTTTGAATATACTCCGAACTGGACTAGCGAGCCTTTGGGCAAAGAATCTGAACTAATTGCGCTAATGTTGACTCTCTGGCATTGGTGTGACCAGAAATGATTTGATCATTTTGAAACTGGCTGTGCTATGTGTCTATTGGTGTATTCAAATTTGAAGGCTTATTGTTTTTTTTCATATTGCAGGAGTTACATGACCTCAGGAGAAAAAATTCTGCCTTACAGATGCAACAGTTCGTTGGTGAAGAAAAAAATGACTTGCTAGACTATTTGAGGTCATTAACGCCTGAGAAGGTATGTTTTAAATAAAGAAAGTCTCTTGCACATAATCTACTTAAATGAGATAATAAATGTTCTTAACGAACTCACAAACATAGAATGAAATTAGAAGGTTGATCTTGTGTTCCTCTTCTGTTCAGTGGCCTAACCTAACTGCTTTCAACAGGTTGCTGAACTATCAGAGTCTTCTTGTCCAGGCGTACAGGAAGCAATTCATTCTGTAGTTCATGGTCTGCTAGCTACACTTTCCCCCAAGATACATTCAAGGGTCCCTCCGCCGAGGGATAATGCTGCTGGGGGTGCCCTAAACCTTGGGGGTGAGGATGATGACTGTGCAGAGCTTGTCGAGAATGCTTCCCTCCCATTTCAGCCCCTAATATCTGTTCCCCGCGACTATCTGGCACGATTACTGTTCTGGTAATACGAAGGAGACTGACTAGGCAGTTTTTGCTTGGCGCTATTCTTTCATGTACAACTACTGACCTTTTTTTTTTCTTTGAGCTGTTTAGGTGCATGCTGCTTGGTCACTACATCCGGGGTCTGGAGTACCGGTTAGAGCTGGCGCAGCTTCTGCGAATATCTAGCGATGTTGGTTCTTTCGCTAGTGATGATCATGTTGTTTGAGGTTGCCATGTTGATTGACATTCCTAGCCAGATTGAATGGAAATCCTTGGCTGAGAAATGGTGGAGGTGGTGATTACTCTTCATTCCATATCACAAAGGATGCCCTGAACTGGGACCACAGAGCCAAGTTCGTGTTGTAGTTTTTGTAAAGTCAGAAAACTGCCATTCAGATGTAAAGTTAGTGTTATATATGGATGCACACTATTTTCTTCTTTTTCTTTTTCATGTTGTGCTGTATAAGAAACGAGAATTTGCTTGTTCTTTGTTGTCGATCTCCTGTTAGAATTGTAGGCGTCCTTGTATTTTATAGCTGTAGCATGTACATGTATTTGGTGTATGTAGTCTATGCAGCAATCTTGAGTCTCAAAGGATTACTGTACGCACGACGTGGCAGCGAAGCATCCAAAATTTCTTTTGTTCCTGCTAATATTCTGTACTTTTCATTTGTGGGAGCCACACACTTTCATTGGAACGTATCAGGGTTAACATAGTACTACGTGAGTTCTTATTTTAAGGAAGACTGAAAAATTAAAGAAATGCTTGCTCTCGAATTCACGATCATTTGTGGAGGCCACACTGGTTAGAAATATGTCGGGATTACAGTACATATGTTCTTAAATAAAATAAATTAAAGGAATGACTACTACCAGATTCACGAAATTGAGATTACAAAGAAAGTGATTTTTCTGTTGATGATGACATAAGGAAAAGGTTAATTTCTATCACAATCGTGTCTCCGTGCACACCGAGGAGGATAGTTATCAGGATAAGAGAGCCGTCCGAGGTACTTCCTGTATCTTCAGGATCAAGAAGTCACCAAGTTATCAAGGTGGTCTCATATGAAACAGCCGTTAAAGGTATTATAGTGCTTAATATGTTTGTAGCTCATTTTATATCCATTTGACCAAAATAAATAAATAAAAAGGTCCTATGATGAATTGCATATTTACATTTGCATTTCTAAAGAATAAGGTACATTATAGTCATATAAACTGTTGCCTATAAGGATCTTTGGGCTCTAGTCTTATAGATCTTCCGTTGAAATAGGAGAATTTGTTGAAAAACGTCTATTTTAGTCCATTGAACAAATCACTTTATTCGTTTAACCCCCCTAAAAAAATCTTGATGAAATGTACTCCCTATTGCGATTTGTCTCTTTTTTTTTTGTCTTTCGGTGTATAAGCTGAATTTGAACTTCAAACTTCAACTGCCTCACAACAACCTATTGTTGTATGTATTATTAATTACTATTAGTATAAAAAATCGTGTTATGCATATTTTAACATAAGTTGTGTCAATTATCTTCATGCAAAAAATTTGAGCTTCTATATATTATGGAACAAAAAAGAAAAATTCAATGAGGATATATTGCACCAACATGAATTGTTCAGGTGAGTAAATTGAGCCATGATTTTTTTTACCGGATAAAACTAATTAAGTGAATTGTTCAACAAAGTAGAATGGACTTTTTTCAAAATTGGATAACAATTTTTTTGAGTAATTTGCTAGTTTAAGGTTCACCAAAAATGCCCACACCGAACAATTAGAGATATAATTTCTTAAAACTAAATGAATCGCCACACTCGAGTGATTTTAGTTACGAGACACCATACTGGAATTCAACGTGTACAAATGAGCCGGGTGTACAAAATTTCCTCTGTTTTGATCCAAGGCAGTGGAATTTAACTTGATTTATTACGTGGGAGGTCATGGGCAAAAATGAAAAAAAAATCAAACGGAGACGCGCTCCAAATTCCTAATTGCAGTTGCAAAGGGTGTTAGGCTAGTGGTTAAGGGATCCGAGTAACATCTTTGAGGTCCTGGTTTCGACTTCCGGTGGGAGCGAATTTTCTAGGATTTACCGGCGTTATGCGTTAAGTGGTAAGCGGCGTTCCCGTCGACAACGAGACGTACGTGTATTTATAGAGGTGAGTGTGCGTGCGTGTTATGAGCGTGTGTGTTGTACTGTGTAATTCTAAAAAAAAGTTGCAATTGCAACTCGTCAGTCCAAAATCCGTTCAAGGACATCTCAGGGACACTGTCACGCCACGCCAGCGGTGGAAAAAAACGGGAGCCAGAAAAAGAAAAAGGAGGGGAAACATCAAAATCTGGATGCCAGGTCAACCACGAGGCGGCGCCGCTTCACGCGCAAATCCCGAAAAACGAAATGGAGCATAGCGCCTGCCGAAATGACAAATCGAATCGAACTCTTCACACACCCGCCCGCCTTCACTCTCTCTGCCCCACACCCCCAATCCCGCGCGCGCGCGCTCTCCCTCTCTCTCTTTGCTCGTCTCCCGCCCCGCCGCTAATGCCTTTGAATTCCGCAGCCTCCCCGAAATGGCAGAAAACAGAGGCCCCAAAACTTTTCCCTCCCTCCCCCCTCCACGGCTCGGCCAAATCTCGAACGAATTTCCAAATCCTTCCTGGCGGAGATGGCACCCGAGGCCGGACGCTGTTCCCTCCACTCCCCCAATTCCTTCGAATCCAAAAATAATGGCGGCCTCAATCTCCCTCCCATCCCGATTCGTCCCTGCTTACATAACACGCGCCCCGCCTCCATTCCTCTCGCATCCTGCTCCGGCTCTCCGCCTCCGGCCTCCGCTCCGGCGCCTACCTACCTACCCACCTCTACCTGCCCGCCACCCGCGCCTACCTACCCACGCCGCCGCGTTAGGAGAGCCGGAGTAGGAGCACCGCCAGCCTAGCCGCCGCTACCCATGGCTGACAAC
>LAPY01000914.1:110317-126102 GCA_000970635.1 Eragrostis tef | reverse complement strand
AGAACCCCTTGTGCGGCGCCGCGGCGCCGGGAGCGCCCGGCGCCGGAGAAGAAGAAGAAGAAGGCGGCGGTTTCGCCGGCGGCTCGCTGTCGTCGGAGGACGAGGAGTCCGTCGTCGCCGCCGGCTCCTGATCCGGCGCCGAGGCGTTCACGCCGAGCGTCAGCTCCAGCCACGTCACGGCGCCGGCCACGTCCCTCGTCTTTAGCTGCGGCCGCTCAGGGCTCTGCTGCTCTTTCATCGGCGCCTCGTCCATTCGCCAATCTTGCATGTAGGATAGAAAGGCAGTGTTTCTTGTATCTCTCTCTCGCAGCTTAGCTTACAGGTCAAAAACTACTCGTATTTGTTTGTTTCATCTGCGCCTGCTTCAGGTTCGCGGTTTGCTTTATAGGGAGGAAGGAGATGATCCGGGACACGCTAACGTAGGGAGGAAGGGAATAATTTCTTTTGGGTAATGGAGGGTCTCTGCGAGGAATCAGGAGGTAGAGAGAGAGAGGGAACCTTGGCTTGTCTCTCCACTTATTAGTGGATATCTTCTCCGAATCTCCCTCTTTGTGTGTGTCTGTCGTCCTTTACCTGCTTATCTCTTCCTCGTTTCGTTTTCCATCTGGAAATGGTCCCATGTCCCTGGAGCAATGCTTGCTCACGTCACACTGTCCTGTGCCGTGCCCCATGGTCTCCTGGGTCTCTATAGGTTCAGACCATAGCTATAGCAACTAACCAACCAGAGTTAACTCAAAAGTTTCTCTCTAATTATGAGTTGTGACAGGATCATATTACTCGGTAGAATCAATTCCCACGACAAAGGTTGCTATAGCGGCACAGACAGATGTCGTTTGACTATAGGCGAAGAGCTTGCTGAAAATGATCCTTCTTTGTTCTGGAATTTAAGTTGTCGGAATTCCAGTTAAATGCATGGTTTGGTTCAGATCACAATCAGAAGCCATGCAGTAATCTCCTCCTACTCAATGGCACCACTAATATCACGCCATTTGATAGCTCCCTGTTGAAGTTACACACACATCTTGCAAAGCTGCTGTCTGAAGATTAACATTTACGCTAAAACACGATGACTGGGACACGACGTGTGACGTTAACCGCCCTGTTCCTTCTCTGATAAACCCCATTAGCACTGATGATTTTCTTTTTATAAGTATTTGCAGTACTAGAACTAGATAGTGCTGGGAAGAGTTTGCACATCAGGTCCTATCATTTTCTAGAAGCACTAGCTAGAGCTGACTGATATGAACACAAACAGTTCAGAGTTTAGACTAAATCATCATATGACTAATTCATGTCTCAAGCGGCAAGTGGTAGCAATGGGATTCAATTATATTGTACAATGATGGCCCCACAGGTTGTAAAGCATCATTTTTTCTTCCAGTAGTGGGAGACTGTTGTTGTCACAACTCACAAGTGCACTGATAGAGAACCAGCTGTACTTTATAGGTGGTCATCTGTTTGCAGTTGGGAGCTGAGTTCTTGCATCCTTCCTTTCCACTCCTTGTGAAAGTGTGTTGTGATGTGAGCATTTGGGGAGCCTCTTACATTTGGTCCTGAGTCAACTTGATCAGGCTTCAGGATAGAAAAGGAGAGGCACCTGTCTTTCTTCCACATACTTAGCCATATCTGCAGGAGGCAGCTCCAACATGCGTCGCTTTCGGTCGAGATATGCAGATCTACGTGAACTTTCAAGCACAATTCATCAGGGCCCCAGTGGCATCTGGTTCTTCTATTCCACACTTTCATTTTTTTAGGTCCCTTCTGGAGCTAAATAACCTACTTTTCTGGCTTCAATTGAAACACATGATGGTTTGGCTTTGCTGGTTGTTCAAGTGCCGTAATCATGTTATTTAGGTATGGAGCAGTTCTCAAATCATGAGCTCACAATCTGTGGTACAGCTCAGCTATTGTGTTTGACCTGTGCGTTGAACTTTCAGGGTCCAATAATCTGAACATGATAGTGGGAAATCCTACTTGTATAGCTATTCCTTTCGTAATGGAGACGGCAATATATCAGCCATGCAAGTTTCAACATGAATAGACAACTTTAAGCCATGCGATGTTAGAAATGGCCAATCAGGAACACACAGTTTGGCTTGTTACATGATACAAGTCATGAACCCATGTCACTTCACTATGAAGTTGCCTTCAGTCCTGCACTTGCGGCAACCAGAGTTCAAGTACAGTTATTGTTTTGACCTTATCCTTTCAGCTTCAAGTTGAATACGACAGTAGGAGATCCTATTTGCACTGGAGTTCCTTTCTTGAGACTTCGATTGGAGTGAATATAACTTCCTGAAAAAAAATTCTAACCTTCTGCTGAGAAAAATAGATGCCGGCCATGTGATAGGTGAGCAGCTAGAACTCTTCCTAACTGGAACTACTACCGGTGAGTTGAGTGAGATTAGTTCTACTTGTCCAAAAGGCAACCACTTTTCTATTGGGAGTTCCCAGTGATGGCTACCCCTGTCTGCCACTTTGCTGCTTCTAGTACCGGATCAATGACCCATGGTGCAATGAAAGGGCAATATACTTTCCAAGAACTTCGTCTCTGGCATCTGCAGAAACTGTTATGCACACTCAGCCACTCAGGGATAGGGTGGTAATTTAAGCCTCCAAAATGTTTCATTAAGTGCATGTAGACATGTTGACATGCATGTTTATTCCTTGGACAATGTTTGGCCACAATGGAGACTATGGGGATGCTACTGCTGTCTAGAGGACGGAAGAAAGTGACATTTCGTGTGCAATCAGCAGGATTAGGAGGGTTTCAGATGGACTCAATGCATGGAGTGCAAGAATATTGGGAACTCAATGCCACTTTATCGAAAATCAATCCTGTGTGTCTGAATTGGGCACGTCTCTCTTGTTTGTTCTCGCATGTCTGCCAATCGCGTTGCGACATGGACGGGCCCTTTAGGCCGCATCTGTCGACAAGCGAAGATAACAATGGACAAGAACTTTCAGTATGAGTAGTAGTTACCTTGTAACTTTATTGAAAGTATCTGACAAGTGACAAGGCTTGAGATTGACTGAACGCACATGGTGAAATTAGGTGTTTGATTCGGTGGATTGGAGTTATGCGTGGTGCGAGAGTTTTACCAATTATTTCTGATACATTAGTAACCCCTCGGAAATGAGTTTGCTAAAACTGCTAGGCATCTTCCAACTTTTTATCTTGTTTTGCTTTAACAAACACGCTGTGTATCCTTTCTGTCAGATGTTTTTCATAGGCACTATGGTACTATATTCATACGGATCATGAATTTAATCTTCGGTACACTTGGCAAACAGAAAAATTGGGACAGAAATTTCTGCTGTTGATACACTGAGCATGGCTGGTTTTGTTTTGTATTTGTTTATCGCAATATTTTTGTTTTATGTTTATCTCAGGAATAGTAAAATCAGCAGGTAGAACTAAATCTAACAGTTCAACTGCTCTAGATTGCCCGGAACAAGTTCGACAGCATAAAGAAAGTTCTCTTGTCAATTACACATGACCTAGTGGCCTTCAATAAAGGTCAAGAAATGTCTCTTTTCTAAAAAAATTACACATGACCAAAAAAGAATTCCAGAGCCTAGAAAATCGTCTTACGCAGGTGAGACTGAAACATTTTGATTCGCTGTACTTTCATTGGTCCCTCGTAGAAAGAAGAAATAAAATGCAAAATAGTGGCATTGCACTCTACAATCAACAATAGCGTGTATTTTCAACTTAATAGTCCAATTCTCTTTCTGCTATGACTCTCCTAGAGAAATTACAGCAATTACTATGCATTCCATAACTGAACCTTTCAGTGCTTGCTGCAAACAAGGAGCAGCAGAACATCACATATAATTGCAGAACCAAGTAAGAATGAAAAATAAGGAAGAATATGCTGACCTTAAGTAAATTACATCCTTCCCCATCAACTTAAGTTTTTAGGCGCAACTGGTTGGCCTACAGTAGTTTAACATGGTTACAGAGCCAGAGATCTTGATAAAGTCCTAATGACTGTATTTTCTGCTGCACCGCTCCTATTTCAACGTCTGAGGAGCCTTCACGTGAGGAGTGTTGATAAATAAATAAATTATCCATCCTTCCCAACAACTTAGCCTTTTTGGTGCAATGCATCGTAGCTTAATAGAAGAAATATTATTTTACCACAAAAAGGCATTGTAATTTTTACGATACATTCCAGTTTCTGGTACATAAATTTTTCTTACAACAATAACAAATAACAAACTAAAGGAATGTACAAAAGATTATTCTTGGATTTGCCAAAAGCTAACCATTTATTACTTGTCAGAATTGTTACTACGTATCCTGATAATCTGCGTGAATTGATTTGAGAGTTTTTTTTGAGTTGCGACCAAAACAAGTATTGAAGTGTGGTTGAGTGAGATGGTCCGGAAATATGCACAACTATGCAGTACCAATTAAATGTCAACTCAACCAAACAATAGCAATGTTCATATTGCAAATTCTCCTTTCATATGCACAAGAATTATCTAGACAAAAAACAAGTTCTAATATTCACTGTACCACAATGCATCGTGCTACTATATGTTACTATTATATATGACTTAAAATATGGAAAGTTCAGAGTCTAATTAGGATCTCTGGTTAACTGCCATATTCTTGTTCTACACTATGTTATATCTGATCTCCTTTTTCATGCTGAATCAGTCATGGACCTGAAACTATAATTTCTGCACCTCATCTCCATTTCATTGATGTATGCATCAAGGATATAGAAGGCTGGATTCATTTACCTTATCTTAAAAAAGTCTACATTTTATTGATGTTGTCTTTGGAGTTTAAGGTCCTGTTTGCTTGGACTGCTTTTGAGTTTTTAGAAAAGCTGGTTGTTAAACAAGGAGCAGCAGAACATCACATATAATTGCAGAACCAAGTAAGAATGAAAAATAAGGAAGAATATGCTGACCTTAAGTAAATTACATCCTTCCCCATCAACTTAAGTTTTTAGGCGCAACTGGTTGGCCTACAGTAGTTTAACATGGTTACAGAGCCAGAGATCTTGATAAAGTCCTAATGACTGTATTTTCTGCTGCACCGCTCCTATTTCAACGTCTGAGGAGCCTTCACGTGAGGAGTGTTGATAAATAAATAAATTATCCATCCTTCCCAACAACTTAGCCTTTTTGGTGCAATGCATCGTAGCTTAATAGAAGAAATATTATTTTACCACAAAAAGGCATTGTAATTTTTACGATACATTCCAGTTTCTGGTACATAAATTTTTCTTACAACAATAACAAATAACAAACTAAAGGAATGTACAAAAGATTATTCTTGGATTTGCCAAAAGCTAACCATTTATTACTTGTCAGAATTGTTACTACGTATCCTGATAATCTGCGTGAATTGATTTGAGAGTTTTTTTTGAGTTGCGACCAAAACAAGTATTGAAGTGTGGTTGAGTGAGATGGTCCGGAAATATGCACAACTATGCAGTACCAATTAAATGTCAACTCAACCAAACAATAGCAATGTTCATATTGCAAATTCTCCTTTCATATGCACAAGAATTATCTAGACAAAAAACAAGTTCTAATATTCACTGTACCACAATGCATCGTGCTACTATATGTTACTATTATATATGACTTAAAATATGGAAAGTTCAGAGTCTAATTAGGATCTCTGGTTAACTGCCATATTCTTGTTCTACACTATGTTATATCTGATCTCCTTTTTCATGCTGAATCAGTCATGGACCTGAAACTATAATTTCTGCACCTCATCTCCATTTCATTGATGTATGCATCAAGGATATAGAAGGCTGGATTCATTTACCTTATCTTAAAAAAGTCTACATTTTATTGATGTTGTCTTTGGAGTTTAAGGTCCTGTTTGCTTGGACTGCTTTTGAGTTTTTAGAAAAGCTGGTTGTTGGCTAGTTGATAAGTTGATTGTTTGATTTTTTATTGTTGGCTTTTTTATTTTAATTTTAGATTTCTGCACATCAAAAGCCAGAAAAGCAGCTCTCGGTGATTTTTCATCTTTTAGTTCATTTTCTAAGAAGCTAGCTTTTCAGCGTTACAAAAGCTAGCTTTTTAAGAGCCCTGTTTATTTCAGCTTTTGGCTTTGCTAGCTGAAAAGCAAGCAGAAGCTGAAACAAACACTTGCTATCCGCTCAAGCTTCCTCTTATGTCGATGACTGTGCATATCATCAACACATATATTTTGTTCTTTTTTCCTTTTGGGGAATACATGTTTTGTTCTTTGGAGTCTCTCTGAATGCCGCATATATAGACCCAGCCCAACAGTATGTGTTGTGGTATTCTCAGGAGGATTCATCTTTGTGCTCTTTGTCAGGCTCGACACACAATGGGTGTTCAGCTTTTTTTTTCCTTCTCAGAAGACTTGAACATTGCACTGCGAATAATTTTTCTTTTCAGCTTGTCTGAACCATTGGTCATTAGGTCCCGTGTATAAAAAAAATATGGTTTTCGTCATCATTGCAACATCAGACTACACACACAGTAGAAGGACATTCAGACAATGGGGGATTATCATGTACATTCCCTGGATGTCAGCTTTTTCAAGGCCTGCCTATAATCTTTTTCTGCTATGGCCTAATTTATCACGTACAATATTGCTCGCCACCGAAGGTCACTGGACAGAATAGGCCTTCGTCCAGATGAGGCGTTGTACCTTAACTTGGACCGAATGTACTTTGTCCTTTTTTTTCGCAAGGAATAATACTTTGACCGTTTTGATGACCAAGCCTGCTGCCTTTTCTTTTTAAAATGGAAAGTGATTCCACTATACCGTAGGTGTCACAGAATCGCGATCAACCAGAGTCTGAATACATGCAGGTAGCGTGTCCAGAACTGGATCATGCTGACCTGAACCCGTCTTCTGTAGCTCAGCTCTGCTAGAGCATGAGCCACACTGTTACATTCTCTCGGTTTATAGATAACCCAAGAATTATTTGAACTCAGACGCCAGTAGTGATTCTAGTTGCTTCACCAGTACACTTACAGAACATCGATCATACTCCCCTGTTTGCGCCGCCTTCACCAACATGGATGCATCCGTCTCCACTCGCCTGCTGCTACCTTCGTATGGATATATGGAATCAGTGCATGTGTATTGGAGTGTGTAACTGCAAGTGAGCTCATTGTTAGCTGTTCCGTGGATTTATTTCATTTGTTATAACTCCATTTGAAATCGAATGAAATCATTGCGTTACAAAGTGACCTTCATTTGTCGACTGTTGTGCCCTGAATGCATGGTATGATGGCAGTTTGAGGCACGGTAATGTACCTTCTCTTTCAAACGATTTCAGTCACGTTTATACAGTTTTTATACAGTTTCATGTAAAGATAGAGGTAATAAGTGGGATCAAACGCATAGCAATTTAGTAAGAAACAAAGGCTGTGTGTGTGAGAACCGTGATGTTCTATGCCTTACCCACGGTACAAGTAACATACATTCCTCTGAGCATCTCAGACGGGAAAAAGATGCATTTACAAACATTTCCAAGAAAGATCACATCCACCTCGATCAGTAAGCAACAATAAAATGTACTCTCTCGGTATTTTAATTCTTGACACAGACAAGAAGGATTAGCTCATTCCTAGTTCATTGCTCCTATTCTCGCAAAGAGAAAAAAAACATAGAGGAAGAAGAAGAAAGGGAAACCCATCGTGGCAACATTCTGAATGCAACGACACATTGTGAAGTCGAACACGGCGCACAATCGAACCACACCCATTTCGGTATTACTGACCCTGATCAGAGTCCGAGCCCAAGAAGCAGCCTACCGGCGAGGCGAAGGCCGCCATCGAGCAGTCCCCGGCCTTCAAAAAGAATCCGGCGGGCGTGATCGGCGCCCGACTCAGGCCCTGGTGCTACATCAACCAGAGTCTGAATACATGCAGGTAGCGTGTCCAGAACTGGATCATGCTGACCTGAACCCGTCTTCTGTAGCTCAGCTCTGCTAGAGCATGAGCCACACTGTTACATTCTCTCGGTTTATAGATAACCCAAGAATTATTTGAACTCAGACGCCAGTAGTGATTCTAGTTGCTTCACCAGTACACTTACAGAACATCGATCATACTCCCCTGTTTGCGCCGCCTTCACCAACATGGATGCATCCGTCTCCACTCGCCTGCTGCTACCTTCGTATGGATATATGGAATCAGTGCATGTGTATTGGAGTGTGTAACTGCAAGTGAGCTCATTGTTAGCTGTTCCGTGGATTTATTTCATTTGTTATAACTCCATTTGAAATCGAATGAAATCATTGCGTTACAAAGTGACCTTCATTTGTCGACTGTTGTGCCCTGAATGCATGGTATGATGGCAGTTTGAGGCACGGTAATGTACCTTCTCTTTCAAACGATTTCAGTCACGTTTATACAGTTTTTATACAGTTTCATGTAAAGATAGAGGTAATAAGTGGGATCAAACGCATAGCAATTTAGTAAGAAACAAAGGCTGTGTGTGTGAGAACCGTGATGTTCTATGCCTTACCCACGGTACAAGTAACATACATTCCTCTGAGCATCTCAGACGGGAAAAAGATGCATTTACAAACATTTCCAAGAAAGATCACATCCACCTCGATCAGTAAGCAACAATAAAATGTACTCTCTCGGTATTTTAATTCTTGACACAGACAAGAAGGATTAGCTCATTCCTAGTTCATTGCTCCTATTCTCGCAAAGAGAAAAAAAACATAGAGGAAGAAGAAGAAAGGGAAACCCATCGTGGCAACATTCTGAATGCAACGACACATTGTGAAGTCGAACACGGCGCACAATCGAACCACACCCATTTCGGTATTACTGACCCTGATCAGAGTCCGAGCCCAAGAAGCAGCCTACCGGCGAGGCGAAGGCCGCCATCGAGCAGTCCCCGGCCTTCAAAAAGAATCCGGCGGGCGTGATCGGCGCCCGACTCAGGCCCTGGTGCTACAGCCGGCGACGCGGCCGCCAATGCGGGAGGCATGGCCATGTCGTCGAGGAGTCGCCGAGCGTCGGCGGCAGGCAGGCTGGCGGCAAGGAATCCGGCGAGGAGCAGGGCGAAGAGGCAGGTGGTGGCGAGGCTCCTCGTCGACGATGAGGCAGCAGATGCAGCCATGGTTTGCTTGCGTTGGTTGCCTAGCAGGAATGTTCGAAACTTGCTGCGGGTCTGCAAATGCTGTGTGCCGAATGGCAGGTGGATCGAACCCCTTCCTCCGTATGATCGTTTTTATAGTCGACGACGACGAGCCATGCGACGGAGATTTGTCGGTGCAGACACGACGCGTGCCGAGCGCCAAGTGCACTCAAAATAAAAAAAAGGGTTCGTGGCTTCGTGCAAGTTTCCGTGTCGCGCGGGCTAAGGCTAACGCGTTGCTTGCTTGACCGATACGTGCATAGCACGCACCGGCCGCGTTCGGTTGCGCATGATCAATGCGTGTAAAGTTCATTCGCGCGCGGGTTGTTGATGATACCCATACGGACCGGCATCTTTGTTTATGTGGCATTTTCGTTTGGTTGTTCCGTCGATTTATCTTAGATCGTCAATTCGGCCCCCATACCACCGGCACCGCCTCCTTTAACTCAACGCACTTCAGTCTGCTTGAACATCGGTTGAAAGCTTAAGCTTCCCTGATATGTTTCAGTCTGCCGAAACATAGTTGTCGTCACCCGATTGAACAACAGGATATTTGGCAGATATTTAGATCGTGGGAGCAACAACGTTACGAACGAGATCAATCTAAGAGCACGCAGAGGATTTATACTGGTTCAGGCCTCTCGAAGGATAACAACCCTACGTCCAGTGTGTTTCTTGTATAATGTGGCCACATTTGCGTTAGGGTTTCGCAAGAAGCCAGAAAGCTTTTTCCGTAGGGGTTACATGAATATTTATAGGCCGATTACCGCCTATCAGAGTCCTAACTAAACACAATCTCCTATTTCCTCGTTCGTCAAGGATACCGATCTCTTTTCTAATCTATTCCGCTGCTGGCAATGTCTTCGGAGAAATCTTTAAAATAGTCTTCGGAATATCTGGAAAGTAGGGCTACGACATAAGCTCCCGAACATGTCTCTTGGCATACTCATCGGAATTTTAATCCTTTGACAAGGATATGTTCCGTAGTCTGCCCAAAATCCAGATATTGCGCTCCGTCTTCATCACAACAATTGATTCATTGCTTGTCCCATTCCGGTCTCATTTAGAAAAGGACTTTGAACGAACCATTCCTTCTTCACTGGAATCTTTCTGGCAGTTCTGACGGAATCCACACCGTCGCGTCGCTTCATCTCACAATATTCATGTGAAAGCCTTAAAAAAAGCGTTTCTCCTTGACCTTTCAACTGCTCGAACCGTCGCCTTCCTCACTATAAATCAAACCTTCTGGGTTCAACAATCCTCATCTTCATCCTCCATCCTTTTCACCATGGGCAAAAAGAGAGGTGCCAACCGTCCAAACCCTAGGTTCTTTAGATGGCTAGATTCCAATTTCACGGGTGGATCCAGTTCTTCCCGTGTAGATCTAGACCACACACTTCCGGCGCCTGTTCCTCCTGAGCTCTTGGAGCCTCAAGCGCCTCCGTCGCCAGCACCACTGGCGATTGAAGATTACGGGCTTCCTCCTCCTAGCCCGCCGCCCAATCCTTCCTTATCCATCAACTTGGAGGAGGACACGGCGGGCGACGAGGAATACGCCCGGCTTCTGCATGTTGCCCTGAACTAAGGGCCACGGGTGATTCCGGCCAACGTGAACATCATCATGCTTGAAGAGTTCGACGACGAGCCCCCTAGCGAGGGCGGAGCAGAGGCAGAAGCCCCTGCTAATCCAGCCCCTGCTGTTGATCCAGCTTCTGTTACCTCGCCGTCTATGGCGATAGTCCTGCATTCTATCGGGAAAGAGAGCCCGGTTCTTGAACCTAACATGGAGGGCCCAGGTACCTCCTTGGGCATGTCTCTCATCACCAGCGCAAGCCATGGTGACTGGGAGAAGATCCCCTCCAGCCCCGCTGATGCCACCGCCGAAGCTGCCAGGAAGCAACAGGAGTAGGGATTTCTGCGATCCCCGTGCTGCTCACACCTGAGCACTTTAGCATAGTTTTCTTTTGTTTTTGATCTTTCTGTAAGGAGGGCAACGCTCCAATGAACTTCAATATTTCTAGATCTTGTAATAGGGCCTTCGGCACAAAGAATAGAGAGCTGCCTTCAATCCTAGATGTAAATGTTGAATCTGGCTTCAATCTTCAATAAAATATTTGTTGCACTAATGCCTTCACAACTCTTTTAGAACCAAAACTCAATAAATTGTCTTCGGAATTTTATTCTTCAACTGATATCCTTCAAAATAGGCTCTTCGGAAAGCTGTCATTACTTGGCTCTTTGGAAGAACATCTTCAAATATAACCTCTTTGGAAATACTCTTCGGAAATATTCAGCTTACAGAAATCCTCTGACGAAAATTATCCAAAAGCTTCCTCCAAAATTACCATAACCAAAATCCGTGATTGACGCCTTTATAATCAACCAAATCTTCAAAATGACAAACATACTGCTTTACCATTAACCATCTAGCGTAGTGAACGGGAGGAATATCCGTTATTCCCAGAAGCCAAACGGTCGCGGCTGCTCTTTTTAACCCTTCCGCTACAGTCTTCTTCTTCACATACCTCTCGCCGCTGCCATTTCGCAACCCTAGCTATTCACCACCAAATCTTTCCCATCTTCCATCTTCAATCCAAGCCCATGGCCGCCACCTCCTCCGAGAAAACTACCACCAACCCCAGAGGAGAGCAACCCGAGGACTCTAGCTCCACCAGCTCGCCGACCCGCGCGGAAGTCCTGATGTCGCAGGGGAACATTCCTGTGTCGGCGGATTACTGGAAGCCAGAAACGGTGACAAATGAGTACCTTGCTAAGCTGCGGGACCAAGGATGGTTTTCAGACTTCATCCTTGTAAAGGAGAATCGAGGAGATGAACCCTTCAGCTTCAACACCACCGAAATCCCAGTATTTGAATCTCAACTCATCTGCGGATTTAATCTGCCACCTTCTCATTTCCTTGAACGCATTTGCAAGTACTATTCCATAGAGCTGATCCATCTGAAGCCCCAGGCCATCACCTTAATTAGCATCTTTTCCATCTTGTGTGAATGTTGGCTGAGGACCGCTCCTTCTATAGATCTGTGGCGTGTTTATCATGAGCCCCAGTACTACAAACAATCCGGAATCATCGGCTCGGTGAGCTTCAACTTGAGGTTGCTTAGCATCTTTTCCATCTTGTGTGAATGTTGGCTGGGGACTGCTCGTTCTGTAGATCTGTGGCGTGTTTATCATGAGCCCCGGTACTACAACAATCCGGAATCATCGGCTCGGTGAGTTTCAACTTGAGCAGGATGGCCTCCTATCCCTATCCTCCTTTCACCTACAAGACTTCATGGAGCAGCTTCAAGTGGAGGCATTTCATCATGGACATCGGTACCGAGCCTTGCATCTTCGGTAGAGGATTATTCCCGTTCCATCAGGGATGGATTAAGGCCATGCCGATCATGGACGATCGCCTTCGGCGCATGGTGGCCAAAGTGTCTGAGTTGGTTGGGAAAGGCTTCCGAGGAGAACACATCGTGGAAGAGTTCGTGCGTCGGTGAATTTTCCCACTTTAACGGCGAGAGCCGTTATCCATGTTCAGTGATGGCCCTCAACATCCCACCTGGCTCCCCAAAGGAGGTAAGGCTTTGACCTTTTAGCATCATCTTTCCGAACGATATCACCATACTGAATTTGTAACTTATCTTTGACCTTCATGTAGCCACTGAACTTCCTGAAGAGGTGGTCGAGTGGCGAATCTAGGATATCCTGGAAACTACTCCCGTTGCCAGGCCAGATACTGTCCCAGCTCCCTTCGGCGCTTCAAATCCTCCCAAAGAGGTACAAACTCTTCAGCACACCTTTCTTTTGTTGTATTGTACTCACAGACAACCTTAATCGCTATCAGGATATTTTTGGCCCTGATCCCACGGAAGGTGATCCTAAGGCCGCCATGTTGCTAGAATCCAGCATTTCGGAGAAAGAAACAACCAACGCTCCGAAGGGGGTAGGAGCCTCCATCACTGCTGCTGCCATCTTGACTGGGTCAGAGAATCCTACGGAAGTAAGTCTTCGGCACTTATTCACTCTTGTCTCCTGTTTCTGCTGTTATCTCATCAAAAGAACATGTCTTCATGCAGACTGTAGTTGCCTAGGAACTCAGCCTCGAAGAGAAGGCTAAAGTTCTAAAAACTGCCTTGCTGTCTGATGACCGACCCGAAGGGTCCATTGATGCCATCATCACAGCCGCAAGTCACCACAAGGTCGCGAACCTTGAAAGCTAAAGCTTCGGAGGAAGCCACTGCTCCGAAAACACGGGGTGCTCCTCGGAAGAGGAAGTGTAAGGCGGCCCCAACTCCTGCAGCCCCTGCGGTAACCGAGCTGCTAAGCTTCAGGGATCCACGCAGGCCTGGTGATCAAGTTTCTCTATCTATTGCATTTGGTACTCTCTTCGCTGGATTTTCGCGCATCTCTCAAGCATATAAATCTTAGGGGAAGGCTACGGTTTCTATCAAGAGGCCTCGCGTTCGCGCTGCGGTAAGTGCCGAAACCCTCCCGATTCCTGCTTCAACGCCAGTGGTATCTCTGAAGGCTTCTTCTCCTAAGCCCAGTGTCTTTGCCAAAATTATCAGCGAAATCCAGATTGCTGAAAACTGGCATCTCAAGACTTGCCGATCCTTCAATTCCAAGATTGGCGAGTTGCAGAACCAGGTTCAACAGCTTCAGCAGCAATTGTCAGAATCTTCTGCTAACACTTCCTCAGCAGACAAGGACAAGCTTTCCCAACTAGAAGGTGAATTGGCGACCGCCCGCAAAGCTTTGGAGGATGCGAAAAAGGCTCACGCTTCAGAGCTGAAGACTTTGCAAGACGCCAACAACTCCCTGTCTACCTCTGTTGCTGGTAACTCCTTTGACCATTATCCAGATGCATTCTTCCCTTGTTTTTGCTTTCGCTTAACCTTTTTGTTCTCTCTACTAGAATTGAACACTAAAGAAGAGGTTCAAGATCTTCAGAAAGAGGTGGCAGAGCTCAAATCTGAGAAGGATGCCCTTGAATCAGCTAAAGAAGAAATGCTTGAAGATGGCCGTGTCCGAAGATGGCCGTGTCCGAAGCACTGCAAGCACTGTCCAGAGACATGACACATCAAGGAATGGATAACAACAAGACCCGACCTCAATAAACTTATCCTAATGCCCGACAATGCGATAAACAATATAGCATAATTCATTCGAGGGGTGTATAAAAATAATAGGTCAATATGCTTAGATGCTTGCCTTCAGTTGTTGGAGTCTCCTCAAAAAGTTCAACCTCAGTGGTGTCGCCCTCGACAGCACCCCCGTCACACTCTGATGTTTCGTTCGCTAAACAAAGAAAGATACGTCGTATGAATATGAATGCTGTGACATGATGCATGAAGCAAATGATATGAAACTTTGCAGAGAGTTAGCTTAACAAATTATGAATCCAATGCAACAGAAAGGAGTCGATTTGGACTTGTGTAGCTTGCGTTATGAATAAAACAATCATCCTCTATCTGAAATTGATTAAATCTAGCAACATCGTGGAAATTTTACTTTTGACAAAAATTTGTAAATGCATGCTGTATATATGATCATTTTTACTTGATATGGTACACCAGCACAAGATGTTTGGCACTGGTCTCACCTCAATAGAACTTGTAATTAGTTAATTAAGATTTTAACAAGCTTAATTGACTTAAAGTTGATTAACATAAAAAAGGTAGCTAACAAAGTTATATGGGCATTAAACTTTGCAGACGAACAAATAACAGTGATGCAACATGTTATGCACATGTTTCATCATTTTATCATGCATATATTTGAGCTAGTGAAAAAGAAAAATTTAAGCATGATTAAAGAAAGGAAACACAATGCATGCTTAATAACAGTTATAAAAGTACTTTTCTCAGGTGTATTGCAACATGGAAGGCAGGAGGAAGTTTACAAAACTGGAATCATAATTTTTGCATACATAAAACATTTACTTTGATTTAAACAAGCATGTGTAAGAATAAATCAATATCTCAAAATCATTGAACATATGGCATGTTGGAAAGATGCTAAACAGATCACAGTCATGGTATAGGGCAACAATACCAAAGATCCAGATTTATTGACATGCATAACTATTTATATGGAATAAACAACATTTGCATAAAACAATTCATACAGTCAGCAAAACATGTTTTCATGAAATGCAACCAAGTATATCTCGTAGATCTTGTCCAGCGGATTCCAACAAAATTTGGTTCACAATTTTCTGAGCAGTATACGATTTTATATGAATTTTACAACTTGAGACGATTTAAGCATTTAACAGGAAGCGTTTTCTTTGTTTAAACAGGTCCTCGCCGGAGCACTGCCTGGGCTCGACGGGGAGCTCGCCGGAGGCTCAACGGCGCCTCAGATAGGCCATAATAGCACAAGCAGGTCCATCGCGCGAAGGGGATTCCACTAGGAGGCGAACCCAATGGCGGCAATGGCCGGAACCACGCCGGCAACGGTGCAGCGGCAGTGGCAATGTTCGGCGACGTCCTGCACACAGGGGAAGGCATGGGAAGGGCCGAATCTTGGCTATGAAGCTTCACCTATTTCAGAGGAACACCGGCAGGAAGTAGCTGGACGAGGAGGAGGCCTGGAAGGTGCAGCTTGACGGAGAGACTTGAGGTAGAAGATGACGGCGGCCGGAAAGGCCCCAAATCCG
>LAPY01000914.1:40414-60600 GCA_000970635.1 Eragrostis tef | reverse complement strand
GTCACATGGATATGAAATTGTTGTTGTCTCGAAACATAGTACAAACACGGACATCAAACACACATATGAACGGATACTACAATTTCAAACTTTGCACAAAGTACATTGTTTGTGTGTGTAATTTTTTATACAATATTTTTTATTTTCGTATAGTTTGGCATGAGTAAATATTTTTTTAATTTTTGTTCATAACAAATATTATTATGTAAAAACACGTTGATAGAGAATATAACACATCTTTATGCAAAATGTCAAGTCGTAAAGCATTTTGTAACTTGAGATAAAAAAAAAGTTGAAAAATACTCTTTCCTCTCCCTATAGTGATGAAACCAATGTGTATGAACTAAAATAGATTATTGTGATATGAGCCAAAAGACACAAATGAGTGTTGTGCTACAAACAGATTCGCCTAACAATAATGGGGTAGTTCATAAAAAATATAAAGTCCAACTTACCAGCTGAAATCATCACAAATGCCGTTTCTACGCTAAGAAGCGAGCTAACGCATGGAAGCCAGACTGCAGGGTCCATGACGTCCGTCCTGCAGACGCAAGTAGCAACTGACGCCCTGATTTCCTCAGCAAAGATGAGAACTAGCACAGCCAGGCCCCCTAAGAAAAAAAATCACTTGCACGTCCACACGCTCATTCTGCACACTGGTGTGGCATCCAATCCGTCTGCATGTGATTTCCTTTTTATTTTCCTTCGACAATGTACGGACAGCATAGAAACACTGTTTTTCTAGCATACTAACGGAACATGCAAATGAACCATTACGTAACTCCACAGAAGGATATCTCATATCTGCATGGTGACGTAAGGAATACAAGGACATAAGAGGAACATACATATGACATACCAGTAAGCCGGTAGTATCTTGAATCTTCCAATACCAGATCATAAATAAGGAACATAACACCCTGCAGGTAATATACAGGATGATGTTCCCTGCACATACACAGCATATAATCTGAGGAAGAATGAAAACCACATCGCTCAAAATTGCATATGGTTATCTAGAATTTTGCATGTACGAATCAACAAGTCAACAATGACAGTCTACTTTCATGATTCGAGGCAAGTTCAGTATCACATCTATGTCGGTGACAGAAAATGCATCCTGTATATACTCTACTACAAAAATGTGTGATTTGCTTCTGATTTAGGTTTTATACATGTGTAGGATACAGTTTGAACTCTGCAATTTGACAAATACTACAGATACATGTGAGATTTCCATGTTGCTAAATGAGAAGGCAAAAAATAATCACCCTTTATTCGAAAATCTTTTCACCAGTCGAAAATATCAAAAAAATGAAAGAACTGATAATACAAAGGTATGCTGGAACGGAGAAGACCATATTCCAGGTTTCTGTATTTGTTAGATCCTTGTTAGAAGTCTTTGCTGCCTCCAGAATACTTCCAGTCAGGCTGACACCAACAATTCCAGCCAGTGTCCCGGCTGTGTTTGAGACTCCCATTACCATGCCTGCAAACTTTGGAGCAATATCCATATGATTGACAGCAAATCCTGCCCTTCCTAGAGCCAGAAAACCGAGAGATACTGCTGAACAGATCACAGTGCCTGAAGGTGTACTGAATAAAGGAAGTGCTATAAGTGCAAAAGCTGAGACAAGGAATCCAATGGTGTTCAGGAGCTTCCTTGTGTTGGTAACTGATAAAATCCTTCTTGTAATCAAATGATCAGCAACGACACCACCGATATTTGAAAAAATGAACATGTTGAAATAGGGGATCATCTTCGAGGAACCCATATCCTGTAGGCTGAGCTTAAGGCCTAGCTCAAAATAGGTAGGGAGCCAGTTCATAAGAACATACAGGGCATAGTGGAAGGTGAAGTTATTTACGACAATTGCCCAAACAGGTAGACTGAAGATTATCCTTCGCATCGGGATCTTTACATTCCGAGGTGGGACAACTCCTCCTGCATGTGCCTTAATCGAGTCTCGAGATGCCACTTTTGGCATTGCCGCCTTAGGAAGAAAATCAGTACGAGCTGGCTCACTGGAAAATTTAAACCATAGTACAGACCATGCTGCTCCCAGTACTGCCTCAACGAAGAAAACTGACTGTGTTCCCATGTGCTTCACCATACTTGGAACGAAAAGCATGCCACAGGCTGCACCAAGATACATTCCTGAGGTAGTAAGAGAGACTGAGCGGGAACGTTCCTGTGGTGGTACCCATTGTGCTAGAACAGTGTGAATAGCAGGAAATATGAAACCCTGTGCTACACCCACAAATAGACGAGAAAGGACCAGAATGACTACTCTGTTGGCGTCTAGTGGAATTAAACCACATATCAAAGACCACAGTACAAATGAGAGTAGCAAGACTCGTCTACCTCCTATCCTTTGTGCTGCATATCCTCCAGGAATTTGAGAAACAACATAACCAAAATAGAACATAGAGAGTATAATGCCCTTGGTTTTTTGATTCACACCGATGGCATCAGCCGCTGCAGTGTATGCAATCGAGAAACCCAAACGTTCAATGTAGCAAACATTTGTGCAGATGAATGTCAGTAATACTATGACATAACGTTTGGGGAACTTCATTCTCACCATTAATAATCAGAGATGAAGCACGCTTATTCTTCTTTTACCAGTCTAAGTCCACCACTTGCTGACCTCTCAAGAATACACACCAGAGTTCAGTTATCATAAGGTTGTGTCTCTTCCTTCCATATCAAAGAATACCAAGAACTGAAACAGGAAAAATACTGATTGCTTCTTTGCTTGCGCTTCAAAATGCACTTATCTGATTCCTGATCTAATAGGCAAATTCACACATACAACTTCAGTACACTCAATATAACCAAGATACCTGCTCAACAAAGACCGAACAAGGACAAGTTAGATGAATCAAGAACTGAAAGTGCTCATAATTCTACTGAACTGAGTTACTACGATGCAATGCAGCAGAAAATGTTGAAATTATGCACAAGACTGAACCATGATTCAATGAAACCATAAAAAAAAAACATATGTGTAGACTGTAGACATAAATTATTTGGACTGTCAGCGTCTCTAAATTGCATGAAAGAGACAACAGAAAACCAACACCTGCTTAAATACACCTCTAAAATGACTGAACAAAGCCCATCTACACTATTTGAGATACATTGTTCTCAAATCCAAGAAGTGAGATACTATAAAACTAAGCTAGGGGCAATGAGCCTACAAATTCGCTGGCTGAATTAGATCTTGCTGGCATTCCAAGTACAAATATCTCAACTTTTTGCTAGCAAGATATTGTAAAACCAAGCTTCGAGTGCTAGAACTAAGCTCCAATCAGCCAATTTTGAGGGAGAGACCCGGTTTGGATCTGGGTTCGCAGATCCAACAACGGGCGCAGCTCACCTTGACGCAGGACTCGGCTGATCTGAACGCGTCGGGTGCCGGCGATCGGGATCGGAGAAGGCGTCGGTCGGGGCTGAGTGGAGCGGCGTCGGTGGTGGAGTGGACGGGACGCCGGAGACCAGTGTCCGGCGCGGCGCGGCGCGGGCGGGGGCTTGAAGGTGAGGGCGCAGAAAGGGCCAGGCAGGAGCCTGGAACTTTGGAGTGGGGAACAGGGGAGGGTGGTTGAGAGGGAAAGCGGCGGCGATGGGGGCAATCGCCGTCGCCGTCCGAGACGAGTTGAGCTGCGACCGCGGGAGGGAGGGAGGGAGGGCGTTGGGGGATGAGTGAGATTCAGGGGGGGGTTTGCCGTTAGTATTTTTCTTTGTTTCAGTTATCATTTTTTCGATTCCGATGGTTTATGCCGTTAGACAAGTGGAATCACGGGATATCGACTCGACACGGATGCAAACAAAAAGTGTTGCGGTTGGTCGATCCACATGGCTGTGTCCAACCTCAACATGCACACACCAACGCCTGAAATAACAAGCAAGCAGGAAGCAGTTTGCATAAAAAAAAAAATTGCAAAGGCATGCCAACGAAATTGACACCGACGACGACAACAGCTACTATGCCACTTCACTTGATGCCGTTGTTGGAGCAGGAGGATTCAGCTTGGACGACCGGTTGGAGACGCAGGCAGGCAGGCAGGTGCGACCTCGCGCGATGCAGGCCGATGCTAGCAGCCGCGCGAGCAGGCAAGCAGCGGCGTAGCGCAAGCAGCACGAGCCCGCGAAGGGCGCGAGTCGCGTGAACTCCAGCCACGCCGCCGCGACCAACGCCAAGAACCGAAAATTCCCCCTATCCTACCTCTCAATCCCTCACAAATCTGACGAAATCTATGACCTATGTCATTGCAAATCGTCTCCGGCCACCAGAAGGAAGAAGTGGAAATTTTACCTGGCAAGAGATGGCGCGGAGGGCCGAATCCGGGCGGCAGTTGACGATAGCGAACGAGTTTTGGAGCTGTACTTCCAGCACACGGAGGGGAGGAGATGGCGATCTGAACACTGATGGAGCACCGGTTTCTTTTTTCCCTGTTTTGTCTAAGACGTTGGATGGAGGATAGAATAGAGTACCGGTTGGAGATGCTCTAGTGCCAAACCGAATAGTTGCGTCCAGCAAAATGGGTATCCAAATGTCATATCCTTTTGTGAAATGTTCTGAGTCGTCTTCCAACGGTAGCAGCAGCGTACAAAACTGAGAATAGATTAGGAAACGACATAACTCCACTACTGGTTCACAGGGCAAAAATTGTTCATTATAGTCGTAAGTTGGGATCAACCAATGAGCGCATTGCGTCCATGTGCTACCTATTGCGGTCATTCATGCAGGTTCTAAGTCAACCACCAGTGAATCTGTACCCAAATCCCAGGTTAACTAGTTAGTCATAAACAGTTGCCAATTAAGTGGAGCTATGGGCAGGTGAAATAGTTTCCTGAGTGCACCCGTCATATACTCAACTTATCAGTCTATCACAACTGATGACCTCATCTCCCTCAACATTCTCAGATCATTTCACTCCAATATTAGCCCATGGGGGCATTGGTATTGTGCAGATTGCAAACACTTGGAAAAAAACATTAGTGATCAATTAAAAGACCTGTACTTTCTTTATATTTCTACCGGGAAAAATTACAGAACATCCCCTGAAACTTTGCTGGAAATGGCACCAATGACCAAACTTACGCCCGTCATTAGCATTCCCATGCTAAAAAAATATCATTGGCGGGATGACAAGTAAGCCTGCAGTATTCCACATTCTATGATCGCTACTACTCTCAATAAAGGCAAATCAAGAACAAAACCATGGCTGTGAATCTGTTCACCATGGCGTCTACGACACGGACGAATTCCTTGTGATCCGTGACTGCGTGGACTTCACTTCCTCTGGGTTGACGGACCCAGGGCTCTCTGACGTGTCTGAGCTGCTGTTCTCGCCGGCGTTTGTTTTGCCGGACCAGAGCTTGCTCAGTATCTTCTTTGGCATCAACATTCCCTTTGCCTTCCCTGTGGCACTCTTGTCATCACCATTTTTGTTGGCGTCACTGCTACCACTGCTTCTCTCGCTGCCGCCACTGTTGTTGGCCAGCCTCATCGACCTTAGAGAGTTGATGTCACTAGAAGTTGGGACCCCACATTCGTCCTCCGTTGTCGTCGTGGCAGCTGATCTGGAGCTGCCGATGGAGTTGCCATTCTCTCTGGGAAGGAGCGAGCGGACAGCAGATGGAAGCTCAGATGAAGGGTCACCCTTTGCAGAAGCAACTGATGCCCGGATTTGCTCAAAGAAGAGAACTTGCACTACTACTCGCAAGGGTAAGCGCTCATTCTGCACGGCGTGCATGCAAGCATCCTGTGACAGTTGCTTGCAATCCATCAATCCGCATAATTTCTTCTTTTCACTCTTTGATAGGCTGGGGTGCTCCTGTAAACATGAAAACCGTGTTAAAATTTTACATCTCTCAATGTTGCAACTACTTAGCGGAAACAGCAAGAAATACCTTCAGATACATGTCAATGGCACGATAGAGACCGTCATGTGTTGGTCGGGGTAAAGAAGACACCATTTCAGCAAGGGCAATCAACTTGTAAAGAGGAAGGTTGGGGTCTTTGGCAATCTCAGCAAGGTATCCATCAATAAGTTTTGCAACTGCAAATTTTGACGTGCTGGAAACAGCAGTAGTCAGGTTCTCAACCTCCACAATTTCTTCATCTTCTTGAAATTTCGCCTTGCCATTACTAATACACTGCAACATAAACTCCTCCACTATTGCCATTACCAAATCTATGTTATATACACTGTTTTCACCTGTAGTTTCAGGTATAAGAAGGTCCGAAACTGAAGCACCATCCAATTGTGTGCCTATTCTCTTGATCAAGTTACTGCGATGGGATTCCCCAGATTCTAGCAAGCATGCTGCTCTCAGCAGCTTAAGAAGAAAACCGCATGACACTGAACCTTCCTCAGCTGGCAAGAGATATAAGATGCAATCAAGAGCTGCACGGCGTTTTGTGCAATCAACTCCATTGCTCACAGCATCTTCTAGGGAACCAAGCAACCGACGGTATGCATAGGCC
Source organism: Eragrostis tef (assembly GCA_000970635.1). Taxonomy (NCBI): domain Eukaryota; kingdom Viridiplantae; phylum Streptophyta; class Magnoliopsida; order Poales; family Poaceae; genus Eragrostis; species Eragrostis tef. The sequence continues at coordinate 54,103 of LAPY01000914.1, read as the reverse complement.
CTCAGTGCTTCTCCGATTACAATAGCCGGTATTCTCCCCTTTGCCTTGATTGCCATGATCACTCGCTTGTACAAATCCACCTCAAGCTCGCAAAGATCCTCGACCCACCAGTCACTAGGGACTATCGGTTGCTTCCTGACACCATTCCAATGAGAATCAATACCATTCTCAGATGGGAGTTTCTTTCTGTTGTAGGTGTATGACCACTCAACCTCCGATGGATCAATTGATGCCTTCGACGCGATAGAATCAATGCAGTGGTTGATTGTCTTCAAATTTTCAGACCAAGGTAGCAGTGATTTTGTGCTCTGTAATACTATGATTGAGTCCTTCCAGGTGCGAAATACGCTTGATCTGCCGATGGAGTTGCCATTCTCTCTGGGAAGAAGAGAGCGAACAGCAGATGGAAGCTCAGATGAAGGGTCATCCTTTGCAGAAGCAACTGATGCCCGGATTTGCTCAAAGAAGAGAACTTGCACTACCACTCGCAAGGGTAAGCGCTCATTCTGCACGGCATGCAAGCAAGCATCCTGTGACAGTTGCTTGCAATCCATCAATCCGCATAATTTCTTCTTTTCACTCTTTGATAGGCTGGGGTGCTCCTGTAAACATGAAAACCGTGTTAAAATTTTACATCTCTCAATGTTGCAACTACTTAGCGGAAACAGCAAGAAATACCTTCAGATACATGTCAATGGCACGATAGAGACCGTCATGTGTTGGTCGGGGTAAAGAAGACACCATTTCAGCAAGGGCAATCAACTTGTAAAGAGGAAGGTTGGGGTCTTTGGCAATCTCAGCAAGGTATCCATCAATAAGTTTTGCAACTGCAAATTTTGACGTGCTGGAAACAGCAGTAGTCAGGTTCTCAACCTCCACAATTTCTTCATCTTCTTGAAATTTCGCCTTGCCATTACTAATACACTGCAACATAAACTCCTCCACTATTGCCATTACCAAATCTATGTTATATACACTGTTTTCACCTGTAGTTTCAGGTATAAGAAGGTCCGAAACTGAAGCACCATCCAATTGTGTGCCTATTCTCTTGATCAAGTTACTGCGATGGGATTCCCCAGATTCCAGCAAGCATGCTGCTCTTAGCAGCTTAAGAAGAAAACCGCATGATACTGAACCTTCCTCAGCTGGCAAGAGATATAAGATGCAATCAAGAGCTGCACGTCGTTTTGTGCAATCAACTCCATTGCTCACGGCATCTTCTAGGGAACCAAGCAACCGACGGTATGCATAAGCCCTCAGTGCTTCTCCGATTACTATAGCTGGTATTCTTCCCTTTGCCTTGATGGCCATGATCAATCTCTTGTACAAATCCACCTCAAGCTCGCAAAGATCCTCGACCCACCAGTCACTAGGGACTATCGGTTGCTTCCTGACACCATTCCAATGAGATTCAATACCATTCTCAGATGGGAGTTTCTTTCTGTTGTAGGTGTATGACCACTCAACCTCCGATGGATCAATTGATGCCTTCGACGCGATAGAATCAATGCAGTGGTTGATTGTCTTCAAATTTTCAGACCAAGGTAGCAGTGATTTTGTGCTCTGTAATACTATGATTGAGTCCTTCCAGGTGCGAAATACGCTTGATGTCAAAAATACATCAATTTTGTAGATGAGATTTCCTTTGTCAATGGTCTCAAACATTTCTAGATACTCAGCCGCACAGCGGGCAGCCAGGACATTATATGCATTGAGGGTTACAGTCATGCCATAGCAGAACTTGGCACAAACTTCAAATGCTGAAGGTCCCCCAGGGATGTCAGAGATATCTACTTCATCATTTTTCTCCTCACTGCTTGAAGCCACTAATCTTTGTAAGCGTGAACTCTTTGATAGAAGAGGGAACTGCAAATACGCCAAATAGTTTGCATAGACTGTATTAATATTTTTCCTTGGTTCACAAAAACAAATATAAACTAATGGATTAACACAAACATATCTCTTCCCCAATAAGAGCTCCTCACTGAAGGGATGTAAAGTCTAGCATGTTCAACGTATCCTGAAACTAAAATGTGTGCAAAATAATGAAGCTGGTACCTTGTGAAGATAAAACTTGACATCCCCTATGGAGATAACAATGTCTGTTGCCAGCTCTGTTGCAACGAACCTGAAAAGCATGATTACACAGTTAACATTAGAATGAAGTGAAGGTGAGATAACAAGTGACAGAGCATATGCCATTTAACAAGTACAGAAGCAAAACTAGAAAAGGCAAAAGAAACATTCGTATAGTAGCAGTGTGCATGACAGGCAAAACTAATTAAACTGATATGTGGTCCAACCAAAAAAATGATTAAATAACACAGAGGCCATAACAAGAGGTAAAGATCACTTGTTGGGCTCCAAGAATTGTTTACATGATGGACCACAATTGTCACCAACCGATCCACTCATCCAAAAGGTCAATACTAAGCAAACTAGAGAAAGGTAGTCCTGTGAGTAAATCGTAACATGCCACCAAAGTACAGAAAAACTTTAGGAACATATACCATTGGCACGAATCAAGCACAACTGAGCCCATAAAAAGATCAGTTGGTACAGTTAGCCATCTGCATGCCATCATAAGGTGCGCCTCTTAGCATGCCAGGGCAATCCATACCTTAATAACTGGTACACATGGTGCATATAATATAGTGGAAACTTTGAAACAGAATAGGTGTATAGCTTTGGAAGATGCCAACAAATCTTATGTAAGGGACTAATTTAACACTTGACTGTACTCCAAATTAAATGTGGTGTTCCAAATTCGAAGAAAATTATTAAGTTTCATTCAAGCTCCTAAACTCAAACAAACCAGAAGAAAAGTATAGCACCAACAGGCTATTCACTATCCTCACTCCTTTTCCTTCTAGATTAAAAAACAGAGCACAGCAGTAAAAGTACAGAACTAGACATTCTTTTACGCACAAAGCTGATCTTAAATTGTGACTAGTCACCAGTATGATTGGCCCCTTGAACAACTTCATTGATTTAACTTTTTTTATTTTAAGGAGCCAAATGTAGGACCGCTAAAACATGACTGACTAGCAGATTAAAGATTCATATTGAGACACAAATACATCGAAGAAATAGAACTAATTCTACTGAGCCCTGTATCTACCATCAAATGAAGTGGATCATAAAATTCCTACCATTGAATCTTTAGAAAATTCCATCAAACTCATTCAGAACCCAATGCAAAATGACAGGTCGTGGAGGGAGTGCATCAATAAGAACAATGTCTAGAATGATCAGTAAAATAAGAAACTAAAATTCTCCACAATCTGGTATAGAATTGTGAGTCAGGACTGGAACATATCGACGAACCTGATATTGTTTCCCTCAGTCTGAAAGACGTCCGGCTTCGATCCAAGCTTCATATATTTCATCGTGCCACACCAAAAGATAACCCAAGAAAAGAGAATTGTCCTCTTCCTTTTGTGCTCCCTAACTCTTCTTCTTCTTCGCATCCTGTGACAGTTGCTTGCAATCCATCAATCCGCATAATTTCTTCTTTTCACTCTTTGATAGGCTGGGGTGCTCCTGTAAACATGAAAACCGTGTTAAAATTTTACATCTCTCAATGTTGCAACTACTTAGCGGAAACAGCAAGAAATACCTTCAGATACATGTCAATGGCACGATAGAGACCGTCATGTGTTGGTCGGGGTAAAGAAGACACCATTTCAGCAAGGGCAATCAACTTGTAAAGAGGAAGGTTGGGGTCTTTGGCAATCTCAGCAAGGTATCCATCAATAAGTTTTGCAACTGCAAATTTTGACGTGCTGGAAACAGCAGTAGTCAGGTTCTCAACCTCCACAATTTCTTCATCTTCTTGAAATTTCGCCTTGCCATTACTAATACACTGCAACATAAACTCCTCCACTATTGCCATTACCAAATCTATGTTATATACACTGTTTTCACCTGTAGTTTCAGGTATAAGAAGGTCCGAAACTGAAGCACCATCCAATTGTGTGCCTATTCTCTTGATCAAGTTACTGCGATGGGATTCCCCAGATTCCAGCAAGCATGCTGCTCTTAGCAGCTTAAGAAGAAAACCGCATGATACTGAACCTTCCTCAGCTGGCAAGAGATATAAGATGCAATCAAGAGCTGCACGTCGTTTTGTGCAATCAACTCCATTGCTCACGGCATCTTCTAGGGAACCAAGCAACCGACGGTATGCATAAGCCCTCAGTGCTTCTCCGATTACTATAGCTGGTATTCTTCCCTTTGCCTTGATGGCCATGATCAATCTCTTGTACAAATCCACCTCAAGCTCGCAAAGATCCTCGACCCACCAGTCACTAGGGACTATCGGTTGCTTCCTGACACCATTCCAATGAGATTCAATACCATTCTCAGATGGGAGTTTCTTTCTGTTGTAGGTGTATGACCACTCAACCTCCGATGGATCAATTGATGCCTTCGACGCGATAGAATCAATGCAGTGGTTGATTGTCTTCAAATTTTCAGACCAAGGTAGCAGTGATTTTGTGCTCTGTAATACTATGATTGAGTCCTTCCAGGTGCGAAATACGCTTGATGTCAAAAATACATCAATTTTGTAGATGAGATTTCCTTTGTCAATGGTCTCAAACATTTCTAGATACTCAGCCGCACAGCGGGCAGCCAGGACATTATATGCATTGAGGGTTACAGTCATGCCATAGCAGAACTTGGCACAAACTTCAAATGCTGAAGGTCCCCCAGGGATGTCAGAGATATCTACTTCATCATTTTTCTCCTCACTGCTTGAAGCCACTAATCTTTGTAAGCGTGAACTCTTTGATAGAAGAGGGAACTGCAAATACGCCAAATAGTTTGCATAGACTGTATTAATATTTTTCCTTGGTTCACAAAAACAAATATAAACTAATGGATTAACACAAACATATCTCTTCCCCAATAAGAGCTCCTCACTGAAGGGATGTAAAGTCTAGCATGTTCAACGTATCCTGAAACTAAAATGTGTGCAAAATAATGAAGCTGGTACCTTGTGAAGATAAAACTTGACATCCCCTATGGAGATAACAATGTCTGTTGCCAGCTCTGTTGCAACGAACCTGAAAAGCATGATTACACAGTTAACATTAGAATGAAGTGAAGGTGAGATAACAAGTGACAGAGCATATGCCATTTAACAAGTACAGAAGCAAAACTAGAAAATGCAAAAGAAACGTTCATATAGTAGCAGTGTGCATGACAGGCAAAACTAATTAAACTGATATGTGGTCCAACCAAAAAAATGATTAAATAACACAGAGGCCATAACAAGAGGTAAAGATCACTTGTTGGGCTCCAAGAATTGTTTACATGATGGACCACAATTGTCACCAACCGATCCACTCATCCAAAAGGTCAATACTAAGCAAACTAGAGAAAGGTAGTCCTGTGAGTAAATCGTAACATGCCACCAAAGTACAGAAAAACTTTAGGAACATATGCCACTGGCACGAATCAAAGCACAACTGAGCCCATAAAAAGATCAGTAGGTACAGTTAGCCATCTGCATGCCATCATAAGGTGCGCCTCTTAGCATGCCAGGGCAATCCATACCTTAATAACTGGTACACATGGTGCATATAATATAGTGGAAACTTTGAAACAGAATAGGTGTATAGCTTTGGAAGATGCCAACAAATCTTATGTAAGGGACTAATTTAACACTTGACTGTACTCCAAATTAAATGTGGTGTTCCAAATTCGAAGAAAATTATTAAGTTTCATTCAAGCTCCTAAACTCAAACAAACCAGAAGAGAAGTACAGCACCAACAGGCTCTTCACTATCCTCACTCCTTTTGCTTCTAGATTAGTAAAAAAACAGAGCACAGCAGTAAAAGTACAGAACTAGGCACCCTTTTACGCACAAAGCTGATCTTATATTGTGACTAGTCACCAGTATGATTGGCCCCTTGAACAACTTCATTGATTTAACTTTTTTTATTTTAAGGAGCCAAATGTAGGACCGCTAAAACATGACTGACTAGCAGATTAAAGATTCATATTGAGACACAAATACATCGAAGAAATAGAACTAATTCTACTGAGCCCTGTATCTACCATCAAATGAAGTGGATCATAAAATTCCTACCATTGAATCTTTAGAAAATTCCATCAAACTCATTCAGAACCCAATGCAAAATGACAGGTCGTGGAGGGAGTGCATCAATAAGAACAATGTCTAGAATGATCAGTAAAATAAGAAACTAAAATTCTCCACAATCTGGTATAGAATTGTGAGTCAGGACTGGAACATATCGACGAACCTGATATTGTTTCCCTCAGTCTGAAAGACGTCCGGCTTCGATCCAAGCTTCATATATTTCATCGTGCCACACCAAAAGATAACCCAAGAAAAGAGAATTGTCCTCTTCCTTTTGTGCTCCCTAACTCTTCTTCTTCTTCGTCACCAATGACCACCAAATGAGAACCAAGTCCAGAAGCAGCACAACAACCCCACAGCTTCCGTCAAGAAAGTACCAAACCGGTGGCCGCTGGCATGTGAATGCTTGTAGCCGAAAGGAGCGGGCAGGACCAACAACTGGTGATAATGATCCAGCAGGCCTAACTGTCCCCCTATCCCAGTGGCAAAGCCCCCACCAAATCGGGTCAAGAACCCCCTCCTCCTCTAGATCAGTAAACTAGTCGGCAGCCGCATCAAGATCTGGTCCGTCTGGAAGCCAAGAACGCGTCCTCCTCCTCCGAGCTGGATCTCACGCGACGCAGGCGGGCGGAGGGAGCAGCAGCACCTGCAGAGCACAAGGGCAGCATCCTGCGGTGAGGGGACAGTGGGAATAATTGACGAGCCGATGTTGGGCGACCATGGGAACAAGCACCAGCGAGGGGAGGAATCTTATCTCGTTAAATTTGAAAGCAAGCCACATGAATGGCAAAAACGGGTTGCAACAGGGCAAGTTTTTTAAGGATCTAGCACATGACGGCAGTCAAACGGCGATCATTAAAGAATTGCGATCCACGGACCATTCCCCAGTTTTTTCCCCCTCCTGAACTTGTAGGCAACAGGATTGGAATGCGCGCAAGGAAATTACAGAGAAATCTTCGATAATTTTACTGAAAGAAACAAGAACCGGAACAGAAAACAATGGGGAGAGCTTCCCTGGGTTGATCCCCATTGCATACACGCCGACAAACGCGCACACGGTCTGCTGTTTCGAAGACGGAAAATGAAAGAAAAACGAAGAACGCACATGGCGCTGATAAAATGTGCAGTTTTTTTCCTTCAGTTAATCGGGAAAACAAGTTCACTCCGCCAGGAAGAACTGTGACACTCTAATTGGTCGGAAAAGAAAAAAAATGGCTCATCTGCGGCAAGAGACCAGAGCGATTCCCGAAAACCTGGGGTGGCGGAGAGCAGCCAGAGCCGGAGTGGGGAATGGGTGACGCACCTGCGCCGGGAGCGAGCCGCGACTCCCGCCGGCGCCAAAAAGGATCCGGGTATGCAGCGGCTGGGTGACGACGGATTTGGGGGAGAAGGACGGAGCATAAAAACGGGGGGTTTCTTGGGACCCAAAGAGATCGTAACAGAAAACCGCGATTTCTTCTCTGGAAACGAGGGAGGGCAAAAGAAGAGGCAGCTTTTCAGGACAAGGAAATGACCAAGAAACATTCCTACCGAACTCCGGTACTGCCAGAAAACAGAGTCCAATTTGACGCAAATAAAAACAAAAATAAATTCAATCCGGGGAAGAAAAATGCGATCCAGATAACAAAGAACCCCACCACATGCTTGCTCGACGCTTAGAAAAAAAAAGAAATTATCTCCAAATCTTGAAAATTTAGAAACCCGAAAGGGAAAACAGAAGAACGGAGAACGACAAAACACTGAAGAAGCAGCGCTAACCTTTCTTCCTCTGCCACCGAGTGCCCTACAAGAACTGCTCCAGGCGGAACGAACAGTGGCAGAAACCGCAGGGGGGCAGACACCTAATGGAGGATGCAATCAGATCGCGCTCTCTGCTCTCTTTTGGCCGCTGCTCGCTCATCTGCCGTGTATCTTCCGCAGCAAGTCGCATTTGCTCTGCTGCTGCGATGCTGGACTAATGGATTTGGTTTATCTTAAAAGCTGGTGGTGGTGGGGGTTGTGGTGGGGTGGGGTGGCGATGCATGGGGTGGGCTTGTGAATGGACTGTTATGCCCCTGTCTCTCTCTAGCATGTTTCTTCTTCTTGCTGGCCCGGTGGCCCCTCTTTTCTCACACCAATTAGCAGAACTTGTTTATTATCATGTCTCTGCTTTTGATCTCTTTTGTTGTTCGATTTTGCTGATCGGTTTCTCATTATTGGAGTTTTTTAGTATGAGAAAGCAGGCACACTTTTGTAGTGCCACTTCCTTTTCTTTCCCTTGAGAAAATAATTCAGATGGCACTTGACAGAGACTTGAGTTGCATATGTAATGTTCATCGGAGGATTAATCAAGATTGTTGCATATTATTTGTCTAAACAGTGATTAGACTTGGAACTGAATACCATGAGGCTCTGCTTTGGGAACGCGGATGAAATATCTAAACAAGAATGGCTATAATTCATTAGGTTGTCGCAAAAGCAATCAATTGCATGCAACAAAAGCATCTTCGTTTGTGCAACAGTGTGTTTCGTCTGAACTATCCCAACATATTTTCAATCATGTTGATGTCCCAGCGTGTGTATGTGCTGGGTGAAATTAGAACGTACTATATGTTTTCCGGCCAATTACATCAACAGGTGGCATATATAATTAATGAACCGAATATATATGGCTTTGTTTAAAACTTAAATTTAGGAGCATTTCTCCTTGGTGCAAAGATGCTACTAGTGTCCTGGTTATTGTTAGTTTACAAATAATTTCTGTTCATCGTAAAATTTAATCATATTTCTATAAATCCAACAAAAGTACACGTTTAAATTCTAAGCATGTGATTCAATTCAACAGCTAATAACATTTAATATCATTGAAAATATGACTTTGTCACCATAAGTTGTTTCAAACATTTACACACGCTACTAAAACAACAAATGGATCACCATCACTTTGTTTTCTGCCAATTGCTTTCCATGAAAGGCACGTTGTCGTGGATGGCGTCCGCAGGCTGTCCATGGCTCGAGCCGTTCTCTTGACCCATCTCTTGTGTACGCCGGTGTATATTACATACACACCACAAAAAGTAACTTCAGTTATCCTTGTATTAAAAACCTTTCATTTAGTTTTTCTGGATTTCTATCCGATATGAAGATCATGACATGAGTGTAGCTTTCTCAGCGGCAGACAAGCTGCCCATGTCGCTGCAAGCAGCAGACACAGGGTTTCTTGACAATCGACCCTGCCGCTGCATGCGTCCATAGTAGTACTAGCTAGAGCTCGCTCTGCATTTTTCAATTTCCTTTTTAATTTTCTCATACACAGATTTATTTCCTTCTTGAATTTCTCCTGCACAGACTCAACATCACTAGACAACGAAATATGATCCATGATGTGGCAGCTCCGTTCGATGAGTCACAGAAAAGCAGCAGATTTATTTGCCACTAGATTCTGTACAGCTATACTTGGAAGATGCTGGTGGAGCTGATAAAAAGCACTGCTGGCTATAGACACAGCACTGGCAAAGCTTCTCGGCAAATGGTGGGTGCGTCGCGTGCTAACCGGACCTACGTTTAGGGCAAAAGCTTGCGTTCATGCCGGTTGGCGGATGAATGGTCATGTCTGTGCGATCCATATGAGGCAAGAACATATCTCACTTCCCAGTTGCACGGAAGACGGCAAGGATGGCGACGTCTGAGGCCCAGGGCTGCACCGGATTTCTACGGTGATGGGTGGTACCCGAAGTTTATCTTGTGTCTCATCTTTTTCAGGTACCAGTCTCGGCTCGTGCTTGACCTAGCTAGGTACTACGCGCTCCGGACGCAAGCGTGCACACGAATGGCTGCTAAACATGACAGAGAAAGGTATATAGTATTAATTGGGATGACATGATCACCTTGTTCACTCATGGACTTAGACGTCTTCTTTTGGATCTGTTAGTTAAGTAAAAGCTTGATTAAAAAACCGAGTGACAATTTGAAATTTGAAGTCGCTCTAGTTGGTATTGGACTCTTTAGTTATGCAGATAGTGTAGGAGCATTTATATATTTGACTTATGCTCCACAGTGATCAGGAATTTGTTTTACATGTACATCCATCCACTGCGCATCAATTCTTTTGTTCATGCAGGGTATAATGAACTTAATCTGCAGGAATCTTGCATGTATCTAGATGGGCGGTCTCAAAGGCGCGCTTTTTCCTGATGGAGCAGGGCACTGGAACCGTTCGCTCAACCTTTTACTTTCGCGCTAGTTTGGCTCCATGATGCAGAGTCCTCCACTTGGCGACCTGACCGCCGCGAGATTGGCCTAGGCGACTCATTAGGCTGTCGAGTTGAGTCTGCGTGGTCGTGCCTCCATTCTCCTTACAGATCGTAACAAACTGGATTCGTCAATGGTTACTTGTTTGCACCGTGGCCAATCGTTTCTGTCGAATTTGGCGTTTCTCCGTGAAATGGTTCTATGCAAGCAGAGGAAAAATTCCAGGTGAAACAAAGTATTTGATACAACAATATTTGAATGCATGGAATTCGTATAAAACATCCAATATTTCTTTGTCATTCGAATAAAGTTACAACTAATTTTATAAAATACAATGTTTCTACTGTACGTAGAAGTGCTCCTGCTAGGTCACATTTCCTTTGAATTGATTCTTCGGCACCATCGAAGTCGGAAACTGAATAATTTAGGCTTCCTTTAGTATTAGTCTTCGCGGTCATTTTGCAAAATGAACTGGGAACCATTGTGTGCCAACGTTTCTAAAAGTGCTTCTGCACCACTATATAAAAACAGGAGAAGCCGTATTTATAGGAGGAGCCTGAGCTGGATTTGAAAGAGCCGCAGCGCTTACAAACAAACCCTCAGTCTGGTTTTGAATTAACCAAGTTACTAACTGAGGTGACCGATCGATACGTATATTTCAGCGCAACGATAAACTAGTTGACAAGAGAAGGACGGGGCATGGGCATGCTACACAGTGCAGGTGTTGGCACCGAGTGCCCCAAGTCAAAAGTGCGATTTGGATTACTCTTCCTGTCTGTTTGGAATTGGTAGGCGGCAGCACGAAGCGATCCATCCTGCATGGCTCTATTTGGCAGTCAGCTAGTGGCATCGAATCTCCCGAGGTCTCTATGTATGCCACTGGAAATGCTGATCGATATGAAGAAAAACTTTGAACTTCCACTCTCCATTGGGTTTTTTTTATCATATAATTTTTTTGACATTTCCCTCATCATACTTTCTCAAACTTGAATTACCAATGTCACTGACTGCTCGCTGAAGTTGCAAAGTTGGCACAGAACATGCGTTTTGTCGGGGCCCATATAACGGCGTGTTATACTATAGAGTGAGAACAGTGAGTTAAGGATAAGTGCTTCCGTGTGGGGCAGCTGTTCCGTGTGGGGCTTTAGACCCCTTTAAATTTTAGCATTAAAAAAAATCTTATTATTTAAAAGTACTAAATAAAGTCTAATGATAAAACCTTTTTACAGATAGGTACATTTTTGCGAGACGAATCTAATGAGTCTAATTAATCTATGTTTTGCTACAGTGATGCTACAGTAATGCTACAGTAACCATCGTCTAATCACGTCTTAACTACTTTGGTTAGATTCGTCTCGCGATTTAGACCGGAGGTTTTACAGTTAGTTTTGTAATTAAATTTTGTTTAAGACAAAATTGTTTTTGTTTAGACCCCTCTAAATTTTAGAGAGAGGACGCCAACGCGCCCTTTGTAAACATGCGATGCAATGTCCTGAAACGCCATCTGTTCTATGAGCCGAAAGCATCAGACATTCAGGCGCAGTATACACGCAACAGGTAGGCAACGTATCATATGAGAACCAGATTCGTGTGAGAACTATGAGAACTTTAATCTGAGCCACATGATCTTGATCCAAGGGAGAGGTGGGAGGGGTAATTTGCAAAAGTATGATTAAGTAGACGGTAATTTTGCAAATCACTCCTCCCATTTGAATTCATGTGCCCCCTTAAATTAAGATTATGTGACCCAAATTAGAGTTCTTCTAGTTCTCACACGAATCTGATTTTCATAGAACATGCTCTCCAACAGGTATGGGCACTGTTCCATATGCTGAAACAGCAACAACGAATGCATGTGCAGTACTGCATGTACGTAACAAAGGACACGTATGAGCACGAGATGTTTCCATAATTACTTGTCGAGCACAAAATACAAGGACTCGGAGACAAACATACCTTTTTGATTTCTTATGAGCTTTTGTCTAAACATAATCAAATAAAAATGCCACTGCCCCTGTCAGCAGGCTACAGCTGCGGCTGCAGAAAAATAACTGCGAACACTGTAATTGATGCAGAAACACTGTAGCGGCTGCAGAAGAAATAATTGAAACACTGTAAGTGCTGCAAAACAGCCAGGCGAACAGGCTGACTATTTTCACTGCAACATGTGTAAGCTTTCTTATTAGTCTCTGTCTTCAAAAGCCCTTGAATGTGGATTTCAAGGACTGTCTCACAGTTGAAAGCGACAACGACATTTGCTAAGGGAAGAAGGGTAAGAGATAACTTAGGTAGTAGAACTAGAAACAAAGCAAGAAACATGCATGCTGCTAGAAGAAAGGAGAAACAGAGCAGGCCCTAGAAAAAGACTTTGCAAAAAAGAAAAAAAAAGGAGAAACGGAGCAGTAGGAAAAACAAATTTGCACGAAGAGCCAAGCATTCCTTACAGGATAAGCATTGTCGTTTAGAAGTGTGTACACAAGAACTGGATTTCCTTTCTAACATTTTAACCTTTTTTTGGGTCCAAAATATGATGCTATAAAGAACAACAGTTTGCATCTAGTCAGTGGCGTAGCTAGGATTTTACCGCAGGGTATGCCACAATTTTTTTTTCATATATACAGTTCGGTTCAATCGAAATATAAATGGTACAATTCCATATCAAATGATAAATTCAATAAGATACATTCAATACTTGAGTTAAAAAGTTGCCCGCAATATAATAAAAATAGTCCAAATCATGCATAAAGAGTTCCACACACCTTTATAATATAGTTCAAAGCTGTAGTATTGCTAACGGGCCAAAATCTACAGGGTATGCCGTGGCCCACCGGGCATACCCTGTAGCTACGCCATTGCATCAAGTATCTACGAAGGACCCAAATTAATTATGAAAACGACATGGACTTGTTGTATGAAAAGCCCTTTTAAAAACGTATGAAAATGATTATCGATAATGTATTAACTGTAGAAGCAGAAAGTTCTCCTTTGAAAAGTAGCTGGCACAGAAGATTTGAATCGGATCTGTGGCTGGTCCGCACATTGATGATTTCGAACATGACAAGCTCGATGCATGCATCCATGCGTGCAGCGCCCGCCTTGACGGCCGAGTACAATCTAACTTTGCGTGCAGGTTTGCCAGGCTGGTTTTTTGCCGGTCCACTAATTATTTTAGACGCCCCATTCCTGTGTGGGCCAATCCAAATTAAATGATGTTAGCAACATTTGTACAATCTGCATTGCCCACTCTATATACCCATAGCTATAGCTTGACGAGGGTCTTCGTTTCATAGGGTCTAAAATTTAGAAGGGTCTAAAAAAAGAATCTTATCATTTAAGAGTATTAAATAAA
>LAPY01000913.1:91257-102938 GCA_000970635.1 Eragrostis tef | reverse complement strand
GAAGCAAGGGTGGAGGGGGGGGGGGGGGGGAGGGGGCAGCTTCACACATTTCTAGTCGTTGGGGGTAAACAAATAAGGCTTCTCACATGTTTACCCATGTTAATTTGGCATTAGCGCTCATTGAAATCTTTAGAACTACTGTGGTGCTTAATCCTTGGACACCCGAAAATATATTTGGTACCTAGGATTAAGTGTAACACATTATTTCAAGTCTTGTGGTGTTATCTAGGTCTATAAACTTGCAATGCACCAACATGTCGTTAAATTTGTCCCGCGGTTATTTAGGTCCATGAATTTACAAAATACATATGAGAGTCTTTAAACTTGTCATCTAAGTCCAAATCTCCATTATAAAGCACAACTGTTCCTTTAAGGTTTTTTTGTCTCTCATCAATGAGTTGTCGTTGTTTATCAAGAGATGTAATGTGCTTTAATATTAATGAAATTTCCTTTTCAAAAAAAATACGCAGTGTCACCACATGTGTAGTTCTAAGCCACTATTTTCCACTCGACCTGCTCTCGTGCCCCTGCCACCTATCTTAGTTGCCCCCTCGCCATCTCCTTCTTTGTACCAAACTTCCACCCGATGCAATGGCCGATGTCCGGTCTTCATTATTGTTGCTGGCCGTAGTGGGCATATCCCATCCACGACGAGCACCCTGGTCACATCCCGACACCTTAACGCTCCCCATAGACCTCTTATAATTTTGTGTCAAATTAAAGTCTGCCTCTTTCATGATTCCCAGTCAAAAGTATTCTTGATCCATTGTTTGTGGTCAACAGTCACACGTATCGTGCCATGTAGGTAATATTGTGCACTAAAATAGAGATTTAGATTTAGATGATATTGTGGCACAAGTTTAATGATGCATGTATGCATTTCACAAGTTTATGGACTTAAATAGCACTGCGAGACAAGTTTAAAGATGCATTTCTTCAATTATTAAGTTTCTGGACTTAGATGCCGGATAACTTTAAAGAACACTGATGTATTTTACTCAAACTTCAATTAAGGATTTATTAATAGGCAAAATTGCTGTGGTACCATTAAAATCAAACGGGTTTGCTCCCATATCACTTTTTTCCCTTTGATTTTAGAAATAGCACCGGAGGTTTCTCCGTTGTTGCCCCGTCTAGCACTGTGTCCTTAGATATCGTACGGACGATCCCGATTACATGGTTGAAACGTTACCCGTTAGCTCATCCCATCTTCATCGTGAAATCGGCAATGCTGCCGCCATGCTCGCAAGCTTGACCTCGATCTCGTCATTGCGATGTGCAGAATTATGCTCCTCCCACTGGCCGCGGGAGCGCCATTACGCAGTGCCGAGCTGGCTGTGATGGCAGGACCATATTTACACTGCACAATCTCAGCGGGAAGGGGGACGATCGAACAATTTCAGGTCGAAGATGCAGCTAGAAAAAATGGACATATTCTGATCAGTTCTCCGCTGTCTACTCACTCAGTTCTCCGTGTACTGCGTTTGATTTCTTAATCTGTTCCAAATAAAGCTTACTTCAAGCCTTCAATACGTTGATTGGCGGCCTGAATTCGTCTTTGACCTGTTCTGTCTGTTGCTTCACGTTCTTACCTGCTTGTGCGCTTGCTATGGATGAACACGAGTGGAGGAGATTCAGTGGGTGTAAGCCGGACAGCCAACGCAGCAAGGAAGAGAGGGGCCGAGCAGTGCGGCAGATGTGGCGATCAGTGAGGCTGGTAAAAAAGAGAAGCAGAGCAACACACGGAAGAGAAGCAGAGCGAAAAGTTGAAGACCTCCAAGGAGCTGTTTAGATGAGTTGTTTAACGGAATCCTAGCAAGAACTGAGATGAATCCAGTGCTAAATTTGAAATCAGGGGAAAAAATAATGGGAGCAAGACGGTTTCTTCTTAATGGTATGACAACAATTTCGCCTTTTATTAATAACAATTCATTTCAGATTATTTTTTTTCATTCCATAAACTGCCCTTTTGTACCTACTGGCATCCAACTCAAAAAAAAAAAACACCTACTGGCATCTGCAGGTTTCGAAAATTTTCCACTTGACGACTTCACGTGTTTTTCCGCTTCGTCGCCACGTAGATCCGCGCTTTAGTCCGGCCCAGCCCAAAGTCGGTTCATGAATTGCGCCAACGGCACAGCGCAAACATAAAGAGGGGGCGAAAAATTAATTTTGTCGGTTGCTCATCGCAAAACCTCTCAAATCCCTCCCAATTCCAAAGAAAAACCGAAAAGGAGAAGGAGAAGAAAAAACCCAAAAAAACTCAATAACCTTACCCTCCGATGGCGCCGCCGGCGGCGGCGATGTCGGACTCTGACCTCGAAGCCGCCATTGCCGCCCTGCCCGTGAAGAAGGATGCCCTGCGCGAGGCCTTCGATCGCCTCGCCTCATGTTCGCCCTCCCCTCTCTCCTTCTCCTGGGAGGACATGGACTCCTACATCTCCTCGCTCCACTCCTCCTTCTCGCTCCGCTTCCGCCAGCTTTGCGTCCTCAAGGACGGCCGCCCCATCACCGCCGTTTCACCGCCGGGGAGTACCCTCGTTGACGGGAATACCAAGAACCCGGACGAGGGCGAAGAAAAGGATGGGAAAGTGGAAACCTTGGAGGAGGATGATAGGGGGTGGGAGTTGATGCATGAGGAAGCCGACGACGAATTGAACAACAAGTGCATCTGGGAGGAGGATGTCGTGATGGAGGTGGAGGACGCCGATGTGGAGGCGCAGTATTCTGGCTACGAGATGGGCAAGAACAAGAAAGAGGTGGAGGAGGAGCCAGAGGAGTTGGATGACGAGGCGGAGAAGGAGATGCCGGAGACCCATGGCGAGCTGGGTAACAAGAGCGAGGAAGACGGTGAGATAATGGAGGACAGTGACAAGATAGGCAAGAATTCACAGTGTGCGTGCGGGATTGATGATGTCGGTAAGTTGGTGGCGGCTCATGAGGAGCTACCTGATGCCAAATATTTTAAGAAAGCTTCTAGTTATGAGGCAAAAGGAAAGGCCAATAAGGAAGATCAGGATGTTAACATGGAGGATGTAGTGGCCGCGAAGCTTTCTGTGTCGCAGAACAAAGATGAGGCAGTTTGTGCGGTTGAGGAACAAGAGGCGCATGGTGCCAATGAGGAAGAACAGGATGCCAAAGCTGCTATGAAGGTGTATCAGATGCAGGACAAGGAGGGGGAGCTGGCAGGGGGCATGAATGTGTCTCAGGAACAGGGTGATTCAGCTCTTCCTGGCAGTAGCAGCTCGGGATGTGCACGCATGAATAACAGATGGCTGGTCAAGTCTGTGTGTGACTGCATCACCCTTGGCCAAGAACTCCCCATTGGCATACGCTGTCACCCAGATGCCGCAGAAATCACCCTCTGTGTTGTCAAATTATTTCTGCACAACAAGATGCCCAAAACCAATATGGCCTGGGTAAAATTTGTCACACTGTTTAGGAATGTATCCGAAGAGGCTGCCAAACCTTCTGCGGATGTGATGGAGCAGGCCAAGCAGATGGCTAAGGATTGGAAGGAGATGATTGAAAATCGTAGCTTGGTCCTTGGCAACCTGGAATCATGGGGATTCCTCTACTTCCTCATTTGTTATAACATTGTATCGGAATTTGATGCTGATGAGATCATCCGCCTCTTTAGTACTGTCCCGCGCAAGAAGCAGAAAAATAACACTATCAAGCTGCTCAAGGATCTTGGGCTAGCTGATAGGATCACAGGTATGAATGCCTCTTTATCCATTAATTGTTAAATTTTATTGTTTATGCATTTCTTGTCAATCTATGTTTCATGAGTATGATATATTTTATTTATCAATTTCGTTTAGACTGCTGGAAAGTTGTGTATGCTCGTGTGTAGATCCCTTTGTCCTGAAAGATGGAGAATCGTTATTGAATCCCTCCATGTAAAGATGCATAAGTTGTGCCATGCAGTGTCAGGCCAGCTTGGTCCCACCTCTCCCTTACATGACTTTCCATTGATCTGGTTTCATATAGGAAAGCAATAACGATGATTAATTTGTACCGTCTCTTTCTGGCAGCATTAGATAGATATGCAGCTCTTTCAATCAAATATTTAAATTCTCCGTGTTCTGTTTGTAGCATTTATCAGGATGTTTGCTCCAATGCACTCATCAATTCTTGGTAACTTGTTAGGGGTACAGTGCTATTGCATTTGCTTATTTCCTATGGTAGCACTGTGCTTCCATCTTAGATAAAATGCAATATGAGAAATTTTCTTATGTGAATTTTTTATTTGCAAGAAAGGCTACCTGAAGAGGATCTGTTTATCATTCATCATTTATCTGGAGTTTGGAACAAGTAAATGTGAAATCGTAAATAAAATATCATAGTAGATGTGTAGCTATTCTGACCTATCTGTTGGTTTGCTACCACCGTACTAAACTTGAACAAATTTTCAATTTTCTTCAAATGCTCAGTAACCATTCATGATAAATCCTTGTGCAAGATATGCACAAAGCGGACCACCTGAGGCAACCCTAATTTCCAACAACTTATATTTCGCTTGTGTCAGTTAGGGGCACATCTCCCTGCTTTGTATAGTCAATTTACCTTTGTTTGTGGTGGGTCTCTTATGCGTGTTTGAAAATGCATCAGTATATTAAATTATTTACTAGTGTAAAATTACAAACTCCCTATACATTTTCTTTGTTTCTGGCATCTATACACAGCACTTTTAGCACACCATTGACGGTAGTGTCAAAAAGATGGCCATATAATGGATCTTAATCACTGTGATAGTGACATAATGCGATCTTTCTTCACATTCCATATTTCCATTTTGTAGTTCATACAAGTATCAACGAATATATGCAATATGCTATCACCAATTTCTTTCCCTTTATGTAGAAACACCACTAGTATGGGACTTGCTAACAATGAGAACAAAAAGGCAATCGTTAAATCACTGTTCTATCACCAGTGATTTTTTTTTTGTTTACAATTGTAGCCATTTGTAACCATGAGTGCGCCTTCTTTTTCCCCTGGTCGAAGTCTGTTTGCTCAAAAAAAATTTCACGCTTCATCATTTCTGCAGATCTAATTGATTATTTGATTGGAAATGGACAACTTATGGATGGTTTAAATTTGGCACATCTCTATAAGTTGGTGGACAAATATCCTCCACTTTCTATTTTGAAGGGATATGTTGAAAAGGCAAAACAGACTGCAATTGAGATGCCTGAGAAGAATATGACATACAAGTCACAGGTAAAATTCCATACAAGATGTTTTGTTCCATTGGCAAATATATCGTCACCTCAAATCTGCTTCCTCGTAGTTGTAAGTTATGTTACTTGTTTTTATGTCAGTTCAATTGTTTTAATGTCTGTGCAGGATGCTGTTATACAAAAGGAGGTGAATAATCTAAAAGGCGCCCTCGATGTAGTTAGAAAATATATAACAGATTCGAGCCAATGCAGTACTATTACGGCAGACATTGTAAACCTGTTACATGAGTATGGAAAGAAAAAGAGAAGTTCAGCAAACAGCTCTACTGCCTCAACTACACATTTGCAACAGCAGCAAAAACAGAGCAATGTAAAGCGCAAGAAAGAGGATTTGGAGCAAGAGCGTTGTGAGGGGCAAAAGGAGGATCAAGGACGAGTTAGCAAGCCAGGAGTGAAGTTGCAGCAGAAACAAAATGGGCCACAACAGAAGCGAGGAACAGATAAACAAGAAAAGAAGGTTCAGGATACCCAGGAGGGATGCGGGCAAAAGGAGGATCAAGGACGAGTAAGCAAGCCAGGAGAGAAGTTGCAGCAGAAACAAAATGGGCCACAACAGAAGCAAGGAACAGATAAACAAGAAAAGAAGGTTCAGGAGACCCAGAAGGGACGCGCAAAAGGACCAAGGCAACATGCCCCAAAACGATCAAAACATGCTGCTCATTGGGTTCCGTACATGGAACCGATAGGCCATTATGGGCATCCAAGATATGCTGCAGTGCATGGATTTCATGGCCATCCTGCCCAACCATGTTGGCCTGAAGTTCATGGTGCCCCATTCGCACCGTATCTAGTAGCACCTCAGTACCTAGAACCATATGATCCATTCTACCCTCATCCACAGTTCTACTTCGGTTAGCAGCTGAGTAGAAGTTAACAAGAAGATCAGGCATGGAAGTTTTTCATCGAGCAATATCAGGCATAGGAGTGGGGCTTTTGTGAGAGCAAATCTCAGGCACAGGAGTTCAACGATATAACCTAGTATTAGTTAGTCTTTTCCTTTTTAGGGAACCTAATATTAGTTAGTCTGTTACTGGGTTTGTAGGATCTTGTACTTCTTTTTTCTCACAGCATGTATATATTGTTTTGATTTGTTTATGTGGGGAGGTGCTTTGCGCTAAACCTTTTTGTCTGATAGAAGTTCTATTTTAATTATACAGAGAAGTATATATATCTGAAATATATGGCTGACAGGCTGAATTTTTTTAGATGATTTTTAATCAGAATTAGGATGCAGTTTTAACGAAAGATTGGGAATGAACTTAAGGGACAAAACGCCATCAGTCGGCTGTTAGATGCAGCGGAACGGCACCTTGTATTTCACACCGTCAGATCTTCCTTATACTTTGTTCAACACGGTTCCGGCTGGCACTGGCACGTCCCCGCTCCAAAATCCCAATCACCCCCATCCCAATCACCCCCACCGATAACGATGGCGGAGCCCGGCCAATCCCCAATCACCCCCACCCCAATCCCCCCCACCGATAACGATGGCGGAGCCCGGCCCCGAGAGGCCGTCGCCGGCGGATCTGGAGGCCGCCATCGCCGCGCTCCCCGCCAAGAAGGAGGCTCTGCGCGAGGCGTTCGACCGCCTCGTCGCCTGCTCGCCGTACCCGCTCCCTTTCACCTTGGAGGACATCGACGCCCACCTCTCTGGGATCCAGTCCTCCATCTCGCGCCGCTTCCGTCAGGTCCAGGTACCCGAGGCCGCCCGACAAGCGCGCACTGTCCCTGCGTCGGCGGAAGCCCGAAGCTGCGAGAACCAGGAGGAGGAAGAGGAGGTGGAGGAAATCAAAGTGGAAGAGGAAGAGGAAGACGATGAGAATGAGAATGATGACGAAGAAGACGAAGAGGGAGAGGGCGATGAAGAGGAAGAGGAAGAAGAAGAGGAAGAGGAGGATGGGGAGGAAGAAGAGGAAGAGGTGGAGGAAGACGTCGAAGAGGAAGTGGAGGAGGCCGAAGACGCCGCAATGGATGAGCGAGAGCAGGAAGCTGACGAGGAGATGCAGTTGACTAATGTGGATGAGCAGAATGCCAAGGAGGAGCCTGAGGCCAGTGGGGAGGAGCCGGTGACTAAGAAGATCAAGGTGGCCGAAGAGGAGACCAGCAAGGAGGTGCCTGATAAGAGTGAGGAACCGGATGCTGAAGAGAAGGAAGAGTCTCCAGCAACAGAGCCAGGCACCAAATCTGCCAACAAAGCGTCTCTCAAGAAGGTTATGATGCAAAATCAGATTGAACAGGCTCCAACTTGTGGGAGCAAGGATCTTATGGCGGTATGTGCAAGCATGGATGCCAACAAGCTGGACAGGTTCATATGCGGTAGGGACACTTCCCTTGGGGGATATCTCCCAACTGCAATGCGCTGTGCTCCAGACGCTGCTGCTCTTGTACTCCAAGTGGTTAAGCCATTCCTATCAGACAAGAGGTTTAAGGCCACGAAGGTGTGGAATAGATGCATCGGGCTGATTTCCTGCGTGTCTGCCACTGCTTCTAAGCCTTCAGCAAACACAATTGAGCAGGCCAAGCAGGTGGCGAAGGATTGGAAGGAGATGACTGACAAGCTCGAGTGTCCTGGGGATCATCACATGCTGGGTGCATGGGGTCTCCTCCATTTCATCACCTCTTATAATATTGTATCGGAGTTTGACACCAGCAAGATCATCCGTCTCTTTGGTATGGTCCCCCGTCACATGCAGAAGAAGAACACCATCGAGCTCTGCAAGGGTCTTGGAATCTCTGATAGGATCACAGGTACGAATATATATTCTCTGTTCTTATTTTTAGCTTCATGTGCACTTCTGCAGTTCTTTTGAAATAATGCTAGATAATTACAAATATACATAATGTTGATGTTATTAATTCTTGTATACCCTGTTTGAAGGTGAAAAGGTCCTGTGTATACAGAGCCTTTGCCCTTTAATGTACATATTATCAGTATTGTACCACTTCAGTAAAATGCATGAGTCTCACCCTCTTTCTGTTTCTAGAATGAACAAACAGCGAGTCACGCATGAATATGAATAATTAATTCCTTTCTGATATTTATCATGCTTAACTTTACATGATTGCCTTTGAGTGCACTCATCACTAATTGGCATATTAGGTTGGAATGTGAGCCTACAGTTTCCCTGGGACATATTATGTTACCTTAACGGCTTAATATTTTGAATAGATAAAGACTACACTCTTTGCAAAGATTTATGAATATTTCCCTCAAGAACATTGTCATAGATAGAATGATGATCAATTTCTTGTTTTGATTTTGAAAATTCTAAATGAGTTGTGTCACAA
Source organism: Eragrostis tef (assembly GCA_000970635.1). Taxonomy (NCBI): domain Eukaryota; kingdom Viridiplantae; phylum Streptophyta; class Magnoliopsida; order Poales; family Poaceae; genus Eragrostis; species Eragrostis tef. The sequence goes on along the minus strand of LAPY01000913.1, from coordinate 94,404 downwards.
ATAGATCAGCTGAAGAGGCTATATTATATTTCCTCACCATTTAATGTCCAAGCATGTTAATTTTTTCCCGGTCTTACTAAATTGGAACCCCAAAATAGAAATCATATAGGAAACAAGGAACCATTCTGACCCATCTTTTGATTTGGCACCTATCTCATGATAGTGGTCGATTTTGCAAATATTTTACTTATATCAAACTTCAGTTACCATTATTTAATATCTGTAGCGAAGTTATGGAAAGATGCGCAGCGATGACCTGTTGAAGCTGTCCTAGTTTTTACAGCTCATAATGCTTGTTTCACCTACCACTATATCTCACTGCATTGCATAATCAATTTACCTCTGTTTCTTAACAATATTAGTGATTGATGTCTGGCTGTGACCCTTTGGCAGAAAATTTCACAAGAAAGTCTAGATGTATATTAAACTATTACCGAGGGTAATATTCACCAGTCCCCACACCTTTTTTTTTTTTAATTTTGACCAGCATCATTAGCACACCACAGACAACAGCTGCTTAGATATCAGAAGGTCGTTGATCTAACATTGTCCTCCTCGTACCCTGATGTTTGAGCATTTTGCATCAAAAAGTGAACAAATTAGCTGGAAGCTAAAGTAGCAATAATCATAAATTGTTTTTGCATTACTAAAGTAAATACATTGCGGTTATTGTAAAGCAATTTTGTGGCTGCTTACGGATATTTTTGATAATTGATGGATCTTTCACCACATTGCATATAGTTTATGTAAGTATCAAAGATAACTGGATAAGAATATATGCAATGCCTATAACATTTATTTCAATATTATATAATAATTAATTGTCAAAACAATGTGGAAACTTTATGAATGCTGTGGGCATAATGACTCTTTTGTTCATTTCGTTGACGGAATGTCAATATGCCACATGGTCACTGTTCAAAAAACATGATTTGTATGGACATACATGATCCATTGGGTTACAAACTAAAGTCTCCTTATTAACTATATCTAAGCGCACATCAGTTGTTTGGTCAATCGGTATGAAAGCATTTTCGTATGTCAAACGATCAGAATGAAGTTTTGTGCTATCATTTGAACTTTTTTTTTTTGGGTTTAAACTTTGTGTGTGCTTAGACTATTATATGTACTAGCCCCTATCTTGTAGACAATTCACTTTTGTACTGATAGAACTGTAGGGCTTTATCTGCCTAACTCTACCTCATTTGCAGTGCAAGATCTGCTTGTTGACGTTTCTCTGCCTCTTTAGTGCAGATTTAATTGACTATCTGATTGGAAAAGGACAGCATCTTGATGTTTTCCATTTGGCAAATGTTTTTAATTTGTCCGACAAATATCCGCTACTTTCTCTTCTGAAGGGATACATTGAAACAGCAAAGCAAACTTCTATGGAGATACAGAACAAATCTCTGGTATGCACTACTCATTATATGCCTTATTAGTGGTGGAATTGTTTACTTAGTTAATCTAGTTGAATGGCAGAGTGTTGGTACGGGTAAACCCCACTATGATTTAGATCATGGCTACGCAGATGGACAAACTCACAATGATTGGTTAGAGATGTGACCCATATTTCAGAGCTGAATTGGCTAATGGACAAACCCTACATCCACTTTGTTATGTGGGGCCGTACTTACCAGCGACGCCGCAAGAAGAACTCCAAGGAGGCCACGGAGTAGGCCAGAAGTTAGAGGCTTGCTTGCTAAGTTAGTTGAGTCGTAGTCATTAAAGATTTGGTTAGTTTCAGAAGATTAGGAGTTTGTTAGTCGGTAGGTAATCAGTTTGTAATCGGGTACGTCTCTATAAATTGAGACGGAGTCTTTGGAATAAAGTAAGCAATTTGAGTCGAACTCTTTCTTCCCCAAAACCTTCTTAAGCTGAGCGGGCAACAACTCTAGTTATCCCAAACCCACGACCACCATAACATCTGGTATCAGATTCCAACGATCTTCCACCCCTGCGCCATGGTTGACGACAAGAAACCCGTCGACTCCTCCGGAGACGACGACGACACCAGCTCGCTGCTCAAGGCCGTGCTAGCCAAGCTTGATCGCCTTGAGGTGGTCGAGAACAAGCTGACGGGCATTGAACGCCACCAACAGGAACAACAGGCGTCCATCACGCGCCTGGAAGCCAACCCGCCGCCTCGCGGCTTCGCCCAATTCGCCCCCAACAATGACGCCCACAACGTTCCCAAGATCCACAAATTCGACTTCCCCAAGTTCGATGGCCGCGGCGATCCCTTGCCGTTCATCCACCGTTGTGAAGCCTACTTCCGCGGGTTTCGTGTTCTGGAGGAGGAAAAGACGTGGATGGCATCAGTCCACCTGCTCGACAATGCGCAAATCTGGTACATGCGTGTTGAGCAAGAGAACGGCACGCTGACTTGGCGCCGCTTCACGGAGCTCCTCAATCTCCGCTTTGGGCCGCCCTTGCGCGCCAATCCGCTCGGCGACCTCGCCGCGTGTCGCCGCACTGGAGCTGTGGCCGATTACCAAGAACAGTTCATGTCCTTGCTCGCTCGCGCCGGCCCCCTCACCGAGCAGCAACAGGTACAACTCTTCACCGTGGGCCTCCAGCCGCCTATGAGTCTCGACGTGCAGATGCAAGCACCACAATCCTTGGAGACCGCCATGAGTCTAGCGCGCTCCTTCGAGCTCCGCGACCAAGCGGTCGCCGCCCTGCCACGGGCGACGCGCACGCCACAGCGCGCCATGACTGCAAGCTCGTCATCAACACCGTTACCGCTACCAGCACCACCGTCCGTTCCACAAACAGCAACAGCCATTGTCGCCGGGCGCACTGTTCGACGTCTCACGCCGGCTGAGATGGACGAACACCGATGCAACGGACAATGCTTCAACTGCGACGAGAAGTTCATCAAAGGCCACAACCAGATCTGCAAGCGCCTCTTCCACTTGGAGCTGTATGACGGAGATGAGGCCGAGTTGGCTGCGGCGACAGTCGACGACGCGCCTGTGATTTCCCTGAGCGCCATCACCGGGATCAAGACCAGCAACACCATGCAAGTGGAGGTGCGGATCGGCAAGGAGGTGTTCGCGGCCTTGCTGGACTCAGGCTCCACCCACAACTTCATCTCCGAGACCGCGGCGGCAAGGTGCAAGCTAACGACGACCCCCACCCCCG
>LAPY01000913.1:43222-54251 GCA_000970635.1 Eragrostis tef | reverse complement strand
CGGACACGCTGGAGCAGGCCGAGCGGCTGGCGTCGGACTGGAAGGAGATGATGGTGGGGAAGACTGGGAGTTGCAGGGACATCAGCCGGCTGGCCGGATGGGGCCTGTTCACATTTCTTGCTTCGTACAACATTGTCCTGGAATTTGAGGCCGAGGAGATCATCCGGCTCTTCGACAATATCCCTCCTGACCTGAAGGATAACTGCATCGAGCTCTGCAAGCATCTTGGCCTGATTGCAAAAATGACTGGTATGGTTCACTGACTCACAGTGTTGATCATCCCTTATTTCATAAGTTGTAACTATGCTATGCTACAACGCGATATGCGCAGTTAAAGTGTCCCCTATATATTGTTCCATTCAGAACAGAGTGAGCTTGCTCTTCAGTTATTCCAAACAATGTTCTCCACTTTTGCCTCCCAGATAACCATACATTACCCTTCATAGTTCACGCATTGAAACTTAGAATCTATCCTTTTTGTATTGACCATCCATAGGGAATATCTCCCTGAATACACTACTGAATTAAGCAGTAAAGCATGATGAATATATAAAAAAAGAGAGCTGTAAATAAATCTAGGACACTAATTACCCGAAATGGACTAGGATATATATTGGCTTTAGGTGTTACCAACCACTAGCTGCTAGAAGTGAGAATTTGATTGCCATGATCAATGGCATTGACAAGCAAACTGCAGAATACTTCCATTCATTTCCTTCTTTGCAGTAATATATTTACTTCCTTTATTTGGGATCCTCTCTTTATGTTTGCAATTTTTATGGATGTTGTATGCCGTTGAAAAGTTATCGATTCTGTGGTCATATTGACATATCAGTGACTCGAGCACTTTTTCTTGTTCGTTACAAGTTGTGTTGTGTTGTTCACCACAGCAAAGATTGATGTCTTTGTGTCAAGCTGCTACTTTGTTTTCAAGTTGGAAGTCAAGCATCTTGTGTACTATGGAAAGTTCAATTTTACATGTATGACATTAAAGAGATCACTTATTGCTTTAATATTTAAGTATTCCCACTTCTACATGTGAAATTGTTGGGTGTTGCATGGAATTATATCATTATCCTGTTGGCTTTCCAGGTGCTCTGCTTATGCCTAATTGATTAATATTCGTTCTTCTGCAGATTCCATCCATCATTTGATAAGAAATGGGCAACCACTTGATGCTATCAGATTTGCATGTGCTTTGAATTTGACAGACAAATGTCCTCCACTTTCAGTCATGTATGATTATGTTGAGAAGGCTAAGAAGACTGCTGAAGAGATACTAAGCAAGGGAAGCGATTCAGCGGAGTCTCTGGTGTGTTCTGTTTCTTAGAAAAGAATGTCTTGTTAATGCTAATTTAACTTATATGATCATGGAGACTTCCATTGTAACATTTTAAATATGTGAATTTGGAAGCAGCAAATGTACTCTTCCTGGATGTTGTACTTCAGTTGTTTTAATGATATGTCTTCCCTTGTGCAGAATCAAGTCATGGAGAAGAATGTCAATGCTCTCATACTGTCGTGGACGGCAGTGGATCAGTGCAATATTGATTCTTTCCATCGTAATAGCCTTAAGGAAGAAATTAGCCAGTTATTACATAAGTATGCAGACAAGCAGCAAAATCTAGCTGGTGTTTCTGCCTTTGTTTCAACTTCAAATCAGCAGCACAATCTTGAAGGGCAGCATCAGCTGCAGCGAACAATGGCACGAGAGGAGAAGCAGCGAAAGGCACAAGAGCTTCAGGAAAAACCAGGAGAGAAGCGGCAGCGGCAAAAGACACATAAGTCACAGCCAAAGCAGCTTCAGAATCAGGAAGAACGAGGTCGGGGCTGGCAGAACTTAACTGGGAGAAGGCCAAGTAAGAATCAGAAGAGAAAACAGCGAAGGCAAAATTGGCAAAATCCACAACCAAAACGGCGGCAGCAGCAGCAGCAGTTTAACAAACGTCCAAGGTTCTCTTCATATTCATATTCAGGAATTCGAGGAGTGCCATTTGCAGATCGTGCCACCATAATTCCACCATAAGCCAGAGTAGCACTTTGAAGAAGAGACTGTTTGACTACTACCTGATCATCGAAAATAGAGTTGTGCATGGGTCTATACCGATTTGAACTATCCATAGATTACTACTCTATGCACTTGCTATGTACAGTTAGCTAACTTGAAGCCACTCAACCTCAATCACAACACGGAACTTCCATGCTTTCCGACTCTATATCAAGTTCGTCAAATTGTTACCGACATGTGTAAACGGTTTACTGTTTGTCAAAATACCTAGAGACATGTTGACCTCTCTCCAATCTCATTCCTATTGACAGTGGTAATGGGTGGATGAAGATTCACTTGTGTTTTTCTTGCCATTTTTTGCTTCTCAAGCATCTATAGCGGAATAACTATTCTGTGCTCCAACTGTGCTTGTAGAGTGTAGTTATATTACTGGCCTGATTATTAGATAGGTTTTGGAGTCCGCACTATAATTTAGCTGTCTCTGGTACCTGTGAAGATACTTAAGTTTTGCCTTGTTATGAACGGTTCCCTCTAATTTCGTACGATAAAACTAGAAACGCCAGTCCTAGGTAAAGCCCCAAAGCAGGCTAGGGAATATGATCCCAAGACATTCTTCACAGTATCAATATTATACTGACCTGATTACTGAGTGCACCCTAATTTAGCTGTGTTCGTACCTTTACTGTCAAGATACAATATTTTTTGGCTTGTTTTGAACGGCTGCGCCTAATTTCGTATGAAAAACTAGAAACGCCCAGGCCAAAACATAATAAGGTGCTCAATTTGCAGTCCTTGGTAAAGCCCCAACGCAGGCTAGGGGATATGATCTCAACATTCTTCATACCTCGATCTATCAATTCTCCCGTAACTAAGATTGTTCATAACATACAGGAGGCTCACTGCTCAAAACACAGTCATGCATTAACTCAGGTCTAAACAGAATACAAAATTTTTGCAGGCTGATTTTGCAACCCGACGTTCTCATTTTTGGCATACACCATAATAATAAATCTACCGCATCAACACTCCAAAGGAATATTTTAGGCATCATCAACACCAGTCATAGGGTTTTTATCCTTGGGTGCGTCTCCGGTCTTGCTCCCATCTTTGTCCCCTGTTGATATATCGTTGCTGCCATCTTCATCATCGGAAGGGGCGTCCTTCATCTGATAATCCACCTTGAAATCATAGTCTTCATCCATGTCATTCAGCACACTGAACTTGTTCTGTTTGCGCCGCTTTTTCTCTGCTTTTCTCTTGCGAGGATCAAGTATACCCTCAGCATTGTACAGCTTGTCATTTTGTGTGCTAGCACTAGTTGCCTTGCTTCCTTCACGGTCATTTACGTCGGACATTGACTCCTCACGGCTTTCATCAACAGGTTCACTTGGCTTCTTGCCATCCTAGTCAGTGCAAAACAAAGAATTAGGGTGAGTACAGTGAACCTGATGCAAGTAAAAAAAATATTTTGCAACAAAGCATGTTACCCTGGAATTTTGCATGTAAATTATGCAGTAGACAAAATATCTTTGGAGGACTACTTTTAACATAATTACACTTTATGACAAGTCATCTTACAATATCAATCATCAAATCAAGAGGAAGTTGATATACCGATTAAAGAATATCTGGCAACAGATTGACTTTAACATCCTAACATAAGCTTAAGGGAGCTGACACCACACTGGTAGGCCAGTAGTCATAGAAACACCAATCAATAATGCAAAAATGAAAGGACTGTAGAATTAACAGGAAACTGAAACATCAACATGATCACACAAACCTACAGTGATTAGCATAGATTAATTATCATCTGAATTCAGGGAAAGGGCTAAAAATGAAAGGACTGTAGAATTAATAGGAAACTGAAACATCAACATGATCACACAAACCTACAGTGATTAGCATAGATAAATTATCATCTGAATTCAGGGAAAGGACTAAAAATGAAAGGACTGTAGAATTAATAGGAAACTGAAAGATCAACATGATCACACAAACCTAGTGATTAGCACAGATAAATTATCATTAGAATTCTGGGATAACCAAGAAATATTACCTCTAACATCTCTTCATCAATCCCAGTGTTCGTACCGGTACTGTCAAGATACAATATTTTTGGCTTGTTTTGAACGGCTGTGCCTAATTTCGTATGAAAAACTAGAATCGCCCAGGCCAAGACAAGGTTTACAAAAGGAGCGGAGCCCGAGTTTACCAGAACTTGCTCAATTTGCAGTCCTTGGTAAAGCCCCAGCGCAGGCTGGGGATATGATCTCACAACATTCTTCATGACTCGATCTAGCAATTCTCCCGTAACTAAGATTGGCATACAGGAGACACTGCTCAAAACACAATCATGCATTAACTCAGGTCTAAACAGAACACAAAATTTTTGTCGGCTGATTTTGCAACCAGACGTTGTCATTTTTGGCATACACCATAATAATAAATCTATCGCATCAACATTCCAAAGGGATATTTTAGGCATCATCAACACCAGTCATAGGGTCATTATCCTCGGGTGCATCTCCGGTCTTGCTCCCATCTTTGTCCCCTGTTGATATATCGTTGCTGCCATCTTCATCATTGGCAGGGGCGTCCTTCATCTGATAATCCACCTTGAAATCATAGTCTTCATCCATGTCATTCAGCACGCTGAACTTGTTCGCTTTGCGCCGCTTTTTCTCTGCTTTTCTCTTGCGAGGATCAAGTATACCCTCAGCATTGTACAGCTTGTCATTTTGTGTGCTAGCACTAGTTGCCTTGCTTCCTTCACGGTCATTTACGTCGGACATTGACTCCTCATGGCTTTCCTCGACAGGTTCACTTGGCTTCTTGCCATCCTAGTCAGGGCAAAACAAAGAATTAGGGTGAGTAACCTGATGCAAGTAAAAAAAATCATTTTGCAACAAAGCATGTTACCCTGAATATTTGCATGTAAATTATGCAGTAGACAAAATATCTTTGGAGGACTACTTCTTAACATAATAACACTTTATGACAAGTCACCTTACAACGATCAATCATCAAATCAAGAGGAAGTTGATATACCAATTAAAGAATATCTGGCAACAGATTGACTTTACCATCCTAATAACATAAGCTTAAGAGAGCTGAGACCACACTGGTAGGCCTGCCCTAGAAACACCAATCAGTAATGCAAAAATGAAAGGACTGTAGGATTAATAGGAAACTGAAAACATGAACATGATCACACACCTACAGTGATTAGCATGGATAAATTATCATCTGAATTCAGGGAAAGGACTAAAAATGAAAGGACTGTAGAATTAATAGGAAACTGAAACTTGAACATGATCGCACAAACCTACAGTGATTAGCATCGATAAATTATCGTTTGAACTCAGGGAAAACCAAGAAATATTACCTCTAACATCCCTTCATCAATCCCTGGTGGGGCATTAGGTGGAATTTCAATATGATGGAAATCTTCAATAGACTTTAAACCACCAATATATGAAGACTCAGCTTTGTAAATTTCATCAATATTAAATTCTTTCCCAGCTTCTGTAATAATTACTGCATCTGACTCCTCCACAGCATCCCTTTTAGGTGGCAGTGTGTAATACGGTATTTTACCTACAAAACAAGAGGATTAAGCAACTGAAAACGAAATTAATTGACAAAGTCCATGAAGGAAATTATTGATCCTACCTTCATTCCAGTCATGAAGAACAATTTTTGCAGCAGCTTCAACATCCACTATACCACCCTTTTTCAATTTCCCCCGAAGAGTGGCAACTTTCTGGAGGAAATCATCAACTGAACTAAAGCTTGGCACTTTGTACAGAGACAACAACTTCTCGTGCGGGCAAAGACTTAGGATCTCCTTAACTATTAGCATTTAAACAAGGAAGAAAAAATGGAACATGTCAAGTGCATTTCGAGTCACATTATGCACTAAAATAAACCAAAAAAATCAACAGAGACAATAGAAACAACCGATTTTGAAACAATGACGTACCAGGACTAATCAGATCATCCATTTTCTCAACTCTTTTGCAGTTGCGAAGGGCTACAGACACACCACTGTCAGAAGATTTTAGCATAACAACACCAGGACAATCCAACAACTTCACCTTCTTATCTAAATGAACTTCTTGCATGGATCTGGTAACTCCTGGGGTGGAACCAACATTAACCACACGGGACCTCTTCAAGCTATTGATCAGACTGCTCTTGCCAACATTAGGAAGACCAACGATACCCACTGTAATTGCAAGTTTGAGCTGCAAGAATACCATCAGAATTTAACTTAAATGGCCCCACATGACAACACAGAAAAGAAAATATATACGTAAACATAGACCGCTGCACAAAAAGTTGCCAAAATTGGAATATTGAAACTCAAGCTAGGAACTGAAGACAGAAAATAATACCAGTCGCATGTAACTTACAAACAGTCATTATAATATATAAGTAAAATAACTACAACCATTGTCACTAGGTCAAGATAGAGAATATAGGAAGCTCACACTTGAAAATAAAAAGGATTCTATCAAAATTTTACACAAATGGAAACACGGTCCGCACAAGGCTCGTTTAAGCAAGAAAAAGGAAAGCAAACTAGCAAACATCCCATCAGAATGAAGTTAGGTAATCAAGTTGACGGTTGAATAAACATATAGCACTTTAATAAATGCATGCAAACAAAAATCAATTAGTGTGATAGAAATAGAAATAACCAATTTTAAAACAATAACGTACCAGGACTAATCAGATCATCCATTTTCTCAACTCTTTTGCAGTTGCGAAGGGCTACAGACACACCACTGTCAGAAGATTTTAGCATAACAACACCAGGACAATCCAACAACTTCACCTTCTTATCTAAATGAACTTCTTGCATGGATCTGGTAACTCCTGGGGTGGAACCAACATTAACCACACGGGACCTCTTCAAGCTATTGATCAGACTGCTCTTGCCAACATTAGGAAGACCAACGATACCCACTGTAATTGCAAGTTTGAGCTGCAAGAATACCATCAGAATTTAACTTAAATGGCCCCACATGACAACACAGAAAAGAAAATATATACGTAAACATAGACCGCTGCACAAAAAGTTGCCAAAATTGGAATATTGAAACTCAAGCTAGGAACTGAAGACAGAAAATAATACCAGTCGCATGTAACTTACAAACAGTCATTATAATATATAAGTAAAATAACTACAACCATTGTCACTAGGTCAAGATAGAGAATATAGGAAGCTCACACTTGAAAATAAAAAGGATTCTATCAAAATTTTACACAAATGGAAACACGGTCCGCACAAGGCTCGTTTAAGCAAGAAAAAGGAAAGCAAACTAGCAAACATCCCATCAGAATGAAGTTAGGTAATCAAGTTGACGGTTGAATAAACATATAGCACTTTAATAAATGCATGCAAACAAAAATCAATTAGTGTGATAGATAACCGAAGTTAGATATATGAAGATAACAAGGACCAATTACCTCATGGCTTCTGGAATAGTTCTTGAGCAATTTGATCAGGTTCTCAGCGCCAAGACAATCACTGCTTTGTGGGATATTGCTTGTTTTATCAAGTTTTGATGACTTCCATCCCAGCTTGGTCCTTTGCTCTTGCGTATTGCACTTAAATGCAACAGTTGGCATTTCTTCCCTTAGATAAGTAAGCCACTTCTCAACTGCCTCCTTCGGAACAAGATCTATAATATACAAATTAAAACTGGGATGCACAAAGACATAAAACATCATAAGAGTAACTCCCTATACACAATACCTATTTTGTTGAGAAGCAGGACAATCCGTTTACTTGGATCAGCCTTTCTAACCATCTTTTCCATGTCAATGCAACGGGTGCCCAGAGGGTCCCTTGCATCAAGAACCTCAAGAATCACGTCAGAAGCTTCAATTACTTTAACAAGCTCCTTGTAAAATGACCTCTCTGAATGATCTGGGAAACATTCAGCATGCATACTCAGTAAAGGATCTATGCTCAGTAGGGCAATGAAACCATCAAGAAGAGGAGAGATTTACCATGGCTCTTTGCCACTGCTAAAGGAGCATTGTCCTTTGCTGCATCTTTCTCTGCAAACTGAGTGCCTTGTGCAGAAGCTGCAGAGGCTAGATTGGCAATGTCCTCATCTTCAAGCAATCCAAGCTTCCTCTTACGAGCCTGAAACAAGGAAGTTGTATTAAAAAAAGTAGATTTGCCATAGTGCAGTTGATTGATACTTAATGAAGTTTGTTACAAAGCCTGTAATTGCAAGTCAGGAACAAACAAACATGATGATTCAATAGGAATCAGGTGCACTGAGATTGTAGAGCGTCAACATCCGATAGCATAAATCACTATTCAACTAACAAAAGAAAACAAAAGAATATAGATATATTTCAATAAAGAACACAAATGAACCTTCTAGGACTAATTGCGCATATGATGGTGTGTATGGCAAATTATGGGAAATGGAAAGCGAGTTCAAGAAAAGAATTGGACGTGGGAGTTGGACACTGTTGTCTTGTCATGGTTGCTGTCAAAAAGGAATTCAATAGAGCATGTTATTTCACTGTGTTCCTACATTGGCTCTGACTTTGAGTAGGGAATTGAGACATTTGAGGTAGAATGAACGGTGGGGTTGCAATCTTCCCAACTAAATACCACACCTCGATGGAATAGTTCATATGCTTACCCTAGCAAAGGGTCGTGAACTAGTTAGTCATATATAGACCCAAACGTGCAAAAGCTAGAACCAACTATAATAGGACATCCAGTGACCATTGGGCCATACTCGAGTCGGTGCTCCCAGACCAACAAAGCATGTTATTTGCAACGACACGCTATCTAAGTACAGGCAGCATCTCAATAACTGATGGAATCGTACCAATGTCTAGTGAAGCACGCAGAGAAGAGTAATTCGAGAATTAAATTAAACGAACAAGGGCCTCATTCAGCTGAAGACAGCTTCAGCAACGCACACTAAAAGCAATACAGCATAGCAACGTGACCAAGGAACATGAGAGGGAGAAAGAGCCGGGCAGGACACTCACCCTCTCCTTGCGCGCCTCCTTCTTGGACTCGAGCTCCTGCAGCGCCTGCGCGCGGCGCGCCTCGAGCGCCTTGAGCTCCTGCTCCTTGAAGGGCCACTCGTTGGGGATGCCGGGGTCCTTCTCGACCTTCTTCCGTCCGCCCGCCCGGGCCTCCTTCTTGGCCTCCTTGCGCTTCTTGCGGTGGTGCTCCTTCACCTTGCGAAGCACCTTGTGCTTCTGCTTCAGAGTGACACGCTTACTCTTGCTCTTCTTGCTCTTCTTCACCATCTTCGCGGCGCCAACTTCTCTCGCCGCAGCGGCAGTTGGGAGGGGAGAGGACGGGGACGAGAGAGGTGAGGAGGAAGCCTTGGCAGCTGAGGGCGGCGGCGCAAGACGTCGGAGGAAGGAAGGAGGGAGTTAGGGCTTTAGGAGGAGGAGAGGTCCAAGGCGTGGGCTGGCCGCGAGTTGGGCTGCATCTATCTATTTGGGCCCATAAACCACTCTGTTCTGGCCTTTGCAATACCGCCTGAGCCGGCTGTATGCGCTGGCCCACATACGTTATGCGTAGATCGAACGCCGACCTACGGAACGTATCCCGGTCCATATATACGGACTACCCCGTACACGTAACCCCCCCTCCAAACGATTCCGACGAAACCCTAATACGCTCTGAGCCCAGATCCACTTTCGACAGTCGTTGGCGACTTCCTCGAGTTCGAAGGCGTACTCGGCGACTTCTCGACACATCGCATCCTGGTGAGAGATCGATCCCATCTCTTTCGCTTTTCTTGGTTTCGCGCCATGGCCGCCACGGCCCCCGCCGCGGCTGCTCCGCCGCTGATTTCGAGCCCGCCGCCGTCGCTGCCTATCCCGCCATCCTGCCGGAGATACGTCCCCCCGCCGCTTTTAGCCACTGCCTCACCTCGTAGCCGACGCCTTGCCGCACCGCCTCCGCTGCTCCCGACCCCGCCTGCGGGCTACCGCCTTGCCGCGCCCCTGCCTGCTTCCGCGACGCCGTCCGCGTTGAAGCTGGGCCGCGCATCGTCCAGCGGAAGCTGGATCCGGGACAAGGCTTCCCGCGCAGACCTTGCGCTGCCGAAGCCGATGGAGATCCCCGGGCGCGCCTCTCTCAGCGAGGACTGGGTCCTCGACAAGCTGCTCGCCAGGGCCGGGTCTGCGCCGTCGAGCAGCGGCTGCGGCAAGAGGAGCTGCGCGCCCTCGGCCTACAAGTACGGTAAGAAGCCCAGGTATGCGCCACATTACACCAACTCTGTTCCCTACTCAGGTCCTAGGTTTCTTGATGCGCCGCCCCCTAGTGCTCTTCCTATCCCATTCAGTTTGATGCGTTAGTTTTTCTTCAAATTGAACAAAAAAAAAGGAATTTTGAGTTAATAGCCTGCAGTAGCAACATTTGCCATGTCTTATTAGTCCCTGCAAACTGTAAGCAACCTATGTTTTTCGTACAACTTGACTTCTGAATTGCTGTAGACAATGTTTTAGAATCAAGTGTTATTTCATAATTGAGTTCTATAGAAGTAGGCTTTGTTTTATCACTGGCTGTTATGGCTACAAAAATAGTGGTTGATGTTTTCTACATCTGGTATTGTTAAATAAACTTTAGTTGCATAAATTCTCAATGAGTCCTTTTAAAGGACTTTATTAATTTTCTGTACAATTTGTATTCTAGAATCAGAATATCATATTACTCAAAATATGATTTTGCAAATTTTCTGGAGTTTGAAAAATAGAAGTTAAAGTTGTTTGTTTCTTTTATGATGACTAATAAAGTTGTCCTGGAACTTGTCCAGGAGTACCACCTAGGTCCATGAACTTGTAATTCAAACAAGCACATCCTTAAACTTGCTTAGGGGGTGTCACTTTGGTCCAAAACTCCCCATGGAGCGCTGTTTCCTGCCAGCGTTGCTTGGTGGGAGTTTTGCGCCATTGGCATTGGGAGTGTGAACTTATGCAATAATCCCCCCCCCCCCCCCCCACAATTTCTTTTTT